>JFFI01001784.1:0-35593 GCA_001563125.1 Colletotrichum salicis
TGGGCGGGTGGTTTTGTGTACGGTGACTTACTGGTATCTTCCTCCTGTCGAAAGATGTCCGGTCTGGATATCCCGCCTACGCGCCACATTTCTTCCCTGACGATGCTGTGGACTCCGTCTGCGCCGACGAGGGTGTCGCCAGTGTACGTGGACCCCTCTTTGGTGCGGACCGTCACTCCGGACTCGGTTGCCTCGACGCCGAGGACACGTTTGTTAGGTAAGACATTGTCCTTGTGCTTGAGATTGTCGTATAGAGTCTGGAGGAGCATTTGTCTATCTAGCCATACACACTGATATCCGGTCCTAAGCCAAGTAAGTATTTACTTGAGTAACCCCTGACTCGAAGACAACTATAAGAAAAGGGATAGACTCACTCTTCTTCCAAACGCTCAGAGATGGTGACGGGTCCTGAAGAGTACAGCAGCCGGCCGCCGACTTGGGGTGCGATGGAAGGGTATGCTTCGAGGAGGGTATAGCCCATGCCATCGAATCTCTCGAGCATGTTTGCTAGAGTGAGATGAGCTACGCTGCCGCCGCCGATGATGATTTTGAGGCCCATGGTGGGTGGTAGTGGTGGAAGTCAGTGAGGGGGGTTTAGTTGGTTGATTGAGGATGCATTGTAGGTGACGGTACAACTGCAAAGATACCGAGACTTCTGCTGGAGGTGAGACTATCTTCATAGAATGACATGAAGGTCATGGTGTGGGCTTGCGTCTCATGTCATCGAGAGCTGACGACGTATTCTTGTGCGGCCGAGTTACACTTTGGAGGAGCCCGGATCTTGGCAACCTCCGCGTGCCCGGTATCAGACATGATAGACTCGATCTGATTACAGCACGTCTTCTACATAACTGACACGGGAAGGAAGTGGTCTCTACGGCTGAGAACATACAGTTGCAGTAAAGACTCCAAGGGTGCTATGTGAGCCAAGAAAGAGTGCCTTTTGACTGAGTCTCTCGTGGACATCGTGGTCGTGCGACATCTCGCAGACCGGCCAACTGCAAGATTCAAGGTGGCACGAGAGTAATGGAATGCGTCTGGACCCATGATATTTTATACATACCCAGGCGTTCTTCAACCTGGTGGCATAGCTGGAAATGCTTTATATCAAGCCCTCCCCGAACAGGCACTACGTTAAGGTGGCATAGTTGGAAGAAGTTATCTGGAGGTATTAGCCAAAACACCCGAACCAATTTCTCTCTAATCCCGTGATCCGTGATCAAAGCCTCCTCAAATAAGGCAACTACTCAGGGAGGCTCGTTAATTGTTATTCCAGTCTGCGCTGAGACTGCTTACTCGGGCTGTAGATAAGCATGCCGAGCACTTCCATCAGCTCCTGCGGCCTAGTTTCATGCTGGCCTAGGGCCGCTGAAGAAACGAAGAGCGTCACACCCAGTGGTAATCAACACGAACTCAAGGCGACAGCCGCAAATTCCGATTCCTATCAGTCACGGGCCCCGCGCGCACCGTCATGTAGACTCTCGAACGCCGCTGTCGGACCTCTATCATTCCATCATCACGCTTGGCGCTCCGGCACTAGGTGAAGCGGTTGCTGCCCGCCTCGATAAGTTTACAACATCATCCCATGCTCATATCTGAGAGAACAATGTATCAACGAATAACTTCTTGATGAATTGAAAAGCTGCTAAGATCGTTCTGGACATCATCTAGCTTGAGCGCAAACAGGAGCTTTCGCCCTAGACGGTGGTGAATGAGACTACGAGGTAGGCCTCTCTTCGCGGCGACTCTAGAATTCTATTCTAACTTACGCGTCAATGTGTTGACTAGCCGTTCCGTTTCAATTGGTTGCTCCTGTAACATTGATACACCGGTTTCACGCGAGAGTGCGTGTTCCTGCCAAAGACGGTCCAAAGACGGTCCAAAGACTTGTACAAAGCTTCAGCCACATCTTGTCTACTCGGCGACCAGGAAGCAAATAGGTGATTGAAACCCTAGTACTGATAAGATTTGCGGACTTTGAGAAGCAGGGCTTTTTTCGGATAGAAGTTAGGGTAAATTGAGGTTGCCAAAAACTCCATGATAGCTTTGGGACATTCGGGCAGGATTCACAAAGTGTTCCTTCCAATGGTGTAAACGCCGTACTACCACAGTGGGGCTAAACAAAAGTCTGAGAACAACACGCCCACCATCTGCACGTCCCGACGCGTCTTCCTCCATACACCTCATCTCAGCTCTTATCCCCTTAATTGTTCAAATGGACGCCGATGCCGACTTGCGCGCTTTCGCAGCTCGACTTCGAGGCGAACGGAGTTCCGGCTTCGAACTTAAAGAACATGAACGGGTGGCAATTATTGCCCTTGTTCTAGGTGGCCGAAGCTATCGCAATGTCGCAGCGATTTTCGGCTGCTCACTCGGGGCGGTCGCGTCGACGATTCGACGGTATAATAAAGATCAAACTTTCAAGGTAGCACCCCGGAAAGGCAGACCGAAGAAAGTCAGGGCCGACACGTAAGTGAACGACATGCCTTTGACTCAAGCTTAAGACTGCAGGTTTTAACACCTGAACAGACAACCTAATGAAAAGCAATCTGACACGAGCCCGGATGAAAGTTGAGTTGGCTCGTCCGCTTGTCGCAGCAACATCCCTAACAAGTCGGGCTATCTGGCATGGCTTGTCACCACGCTCTGAAGTCTTGCTGAAGACTGAATTGTCGGGAAAATCCACTACCAAGCCGGGTTTCGCGGAAGCAGGGCACGCAATACCTAATCTCCTCACTGACATCGCTTATTGCTCAATACCGTGGTTGGAAATTCGTTTTCATATTAATCCGTAACCTCATGGAGTTCTTATACAACTCTCTTACTCATCCGCATCACTTCCCAAGTCCTCAGCGAAGAACTCCTCGGCGGCCTGCTCGCCTCTCTTCGCCACGACCTCCACGGGCTCCTCCTCATCCTCAGGCTCAGTGGAGACGCGTCTCTCGAGATCGCCTGCCTCTTCTAGGTCGGCCGCCACGAGGTCCGCGTTTGAGAGCTCTTGTCTCTTGATGACGATATCGGGCAAGTCAGCCACCGCCGCCCGGGCGAGAACGGGAGCCTGTGGGACATGGTATTAGCGGCACGGCTCAGATGTCGGAAGGCACTGCAGGAGAGAGCGATGCGCAGTCTGCGGGAAGGATTTTGAGACTGCTTACCATGGTGAGGGCTACACCTGAGAGGCTAAGTCCGAGAGAGTTCACACCAGTAACGGCGACTAGGCCGACAGCGAAGAATGATTGAAGCTGCATCTTGAATAAACGGGTTGTAGATGATGGTATTATAAGTCGATGGTAATATTAACTCGATTGAAATAGAAGCAGATCTGTGATGGGAGAAGACGTACACCAGAAACACCAAAGCAAGCGCACGAACATTGACTTGACTATATACCATTCACAGAAGCGGGAGGTTTTTGAGAGGCGTGCGATCGCCCACATGCCGTTCGAGCGAACATCTGAACTTTGCCAGATGACGAACTCGACACTGTGTTGGGAAACCAGCGTCAGTGTCAAAAGCATAACCGCAACAGTCCGTTTCACATGTTTTGACCAACCCCCCAAAGGGACAGGCCCTGCGGCGCTACAGCCTGCAGCCCTGGGGAAGAAAAAGGTCAAGGCATGCCCGCCGCGGGGAGGGGGAGCCTGAGAGGGGGGAACAAGGTCCTAGTGCACAACTGCACCACTGCGCACGACGGGCAACGCGGCCGCAAAACTCTGACTGCCCGCGTCGCGGTGCTCTCGACCTGTCAGATCTTCGTCTCATGGATGGCGAGCGACCTTTTACAGAACTCTCAAACCCACTGACATACTTCAGAATTCGCTGTTCGGACGGGGGTCACTGAAGCTACGCGGGCCCTGTCAATACCCCCTCAGTCCCCCCCGGGCCCCTCGTGGCCCCCCTAAAGAGACCGAAGGGGAAGAGGTGGGATCACTGGGATGAGACCACAAAATTTGCCAACGACACTGTACCTGGGCAGCTGTGGTGAAACAAGACAGGTTTCTGACGGAACTCTCGTGGTGCGACGTTTGTGTGAGGGTGCCAAACCTGGGTTGCGCTGTTGCACGACTCTCTCTCCAGGGATCCACTTTCGCCCTCGCCGTATCCGTAATCGTCAGATTGAATGAGGGAATTTGGGGGTGACAGTTGCCGGTTGCCGATTGTAGGTCGGCATATCGGCATGGTCGAAATGCATTGCATGCCGATATGCGTTGAACGACCAGTGTTAGTCGGCAATTGGAAGTTGTCCAAGACAGGGCAGTTACTGTCACACAGGTTCCAGCATTAAACGTACTTCAGCCAATTTCGTCCGAGGTAGCAAGTTTGTTATATACATCAACCCAACAGCATGGCACGAGGGAATGCAGAGTGGAAAAGGGCCTTAATGGTGAAGTTATGTTCATATGTTCATAGTAATTTTTTTTTTTTTTTTGGGGGGGGTTTTTTTTTTGATCCGAAGATGCTCAACGCTTGACAAGTGGATGAGATGACAGTGTTACTCTAAACCCGTGTAAGCCATCAAGGTTCTCTTTGAGCCCCCTATAAGACAGGATTCTAGTACAACTCCATCTTTTCTAAATTTTCAAGATGAATCAGTCCGTTGGCAGGCTGAGAATCTGTCAGTGTTGTATCAACAATGCTAAACATCACTCGAGGGAACTTACCGGAATGTATTGCCTCAGCTTGACGCCTGCTTGCCGGAACACCGCCGCTGTCTCCATATCCATGCTGTACCCGTGAGCATACACAACCTCGTCGATACCGACCTGGCAGATCTTGATGCTGCACGTCAGACACGGGCAGGTGTCGCAGTACAACACGGCGCCCTCGCGGATGCGCTCGCGGCCGGCCTCCAGCAGGGCATTCTCCTCGGCGTGGATGCACAGGCACGTAGCGAGGCCGACGCCAGAGGAGTTACCCGAGTTGCAGCGGGAGCAGCCGCCGTCGGAGCAGTTCTGCAGGCCGCGGGGCGTGCCGTTGTAGCCGGTAGAGATGACGCGTTTCTCGCGCCCGACGAGGACGGCCCCGACGCGGCGCTTCATGCAGTTTGAGCGCAGGGAGGCGAGCTCGGCCAGGGACATGAAGTAGGCGTCCCAGGTGGGCCGGAGCCGGACCGGGTTGGCGAGGTCGAGCTTGCCGAGGGTGGCGTAGAGGTGCGCGATGGAGGAGGAGGTGTTGAGGAGGCGGACGGTCGCGCGGGAGATGAGCGGTTGCAGGCCCTGTTTTGGGTCGTAGAGGTGGGTGTCCGAGGCGAGGGCGAAGGACTCGAGGGTGCAGTGGGGGTTGTGTAGGGCGCGGAAGCGGGCGTGGCGGACTGTTAAGGGAGCGTCGACGGAGATGAGCATGAAGAAGGGACGTCTGTGGAGGACGTCGAGGATGGCTTCGTTGTGGACGTCTGTGGTGACGAAGCGTGATTGCCAACGGGTCGTGACGTATTCCAACAGGTCGTCGGCGGAGGAGAAGACGAGCTCGTTGGGGTAGTGAGAATGGACACCGTTGGTACGCGGTTGTCCGCTTAAGATGGCAAGAGGAGCGGAAGTGACGACAGGCTTCTGTTGTTGTTTTGGCTCTCTGTCTGCGTTGTTGCTGATTGCCACGGCGGTATCTGTGCTCTCGTCCGGGGCCCATTGAGGGTGAGGGCATTCGGCCTTGGCATGACCTTTCTCGTTGCAGTTGAAGCATACGCCCGCTAACGGTCCCGACCCTGCTCCTTTGTTCTTCCTCTTCTTGTTCTTTGAAGGGAACTGCTGCTGGGAGCCCGCGGCATTGTTGCCGTTGGTGGACTGAGAGAAACCTCGCTCCGGCTCTGGCCGGGGCTCCGGCGCCGGTGCAGGTTGGGAGACCGGAGCCTCTTCCCGGGGTGGAGTTGCGGTAGGGTCCGTCAAGCGGAGCAATCTGAAGCCATGATGTTCGACCAGGTATTGAGCAACGCTCTTCTTACCGGCACAGATACCTTGTGATGTGTCAGAATGATGTTCTCGATTGCTGAAGTGGGTTGAGTTTGACTCAGGGGTACGACTTACCACCGCAGATTCCAATGAGCATCTTGGCTAAGGTACCCTGACAGACCGGATTTTTTTGGGAGACTAATTGGACGGCCAAAGCTGTTTGAATCTGCACCTATCCGTAGATCGTCGAACTCCGATGTGCAGGTCTGCCGGTTGCGCAAGCTCTTCACATCAACCCGGCAACAAGTGTCCAATCGAAAAGTCGCGATCTGAATTCTTTGCATGAACGCGTCCCCACGCGTAAAGCCGTTTTTGCAGCTCGGGCCCGATCAATTGGGTGACCCCCGCGCCCGTCGGGTTGAGTTGCTCCGACGTTTAGCCGGCGGGACCTGCAGAGCATGACACAATCATCCCGTGGGCACAGAGCTCCCGTCCCCCACCTTTGGTCGTTCAGGTGGGCAGCCTGGCGGGGGAGAAGCTACCCGAACTGGCACCTGCCCAAGGTGTTTGTCCTACCTCATCTGTCAGACAACCATCTCACCCTCGAAAGAAGCTCTCACCAGCCTTGTTGTGACTCGCTGACTCCAACAAGTCGTCGCTTGACTGCCTGTCCTCCTGACTCTTTCTTTCCAACTTGAATTTCCAAGCATCCCTCAGGCACAGCGACACCGCCCGGACCCCTCCGCTTTGTCCGGAGACCAGTCGGAAGTGCGACCTGCCTGTTCCGTCATATTGTAAGCTCTCGACGCTTTTGAGTCCTTTCGACCCAAACTACGATCTGCTTTCGGTTTGCGCTCCTACATACCCAAATCTCCGAAGCATACCCAGCGTTTAGGACATTCTCCTGGTGTCGATATCGTAGCATAACCCGAATACCGAGTTCCGGCGCATAGCATCACGAAGACTGCCCTCATTTCCCATACGAGCGCCAAAAACGCGCGCGCCCATCACAGCTCGCCCATCATGGCAGCAATCCAATACGCGCCCTTCTCCTCCGAGATCGAGCTTCCGTTCTACGCGGCCCTCTTCTCCTCAAAGCTCGAACATGATAAGCTAGACGACTCGGCGCGCCGTGTGCTGGGCCAGTACACTACCCTGCCTGTTGAGCCAGGCCAGAGCTGCAAGATGTCCATCCTTGGGAATGCCCTCACCAGTGACCAGTAAGACGCCCCCATAGAGCTCCAGAGTCTACCCCACGTAGATCAGTTTGGGACTGACGTGGAGAGCAGACCCAACGATGAGCATGTACGCGGCGAGGGCTGGATCAAGAACGTCAATACGATCGAAGACTTCAAGAATACGGACAAGCAAGCCATGCTCAAAATGGCAGCGAGACATGTGAGGTTGCATCGTAGTTCCATGAGTATCTGAGCGAGTTCTGACGATCATGCTTTCAGGTTTGGGACGCCATCAACGACGGCACCATCTACTCCGTACCCTCCCTCCTCTCCTCCTTCACGATCCTCTCGTACGCCGATTTGAAGAAGTACAAGTTCACATACTGGTTTGCGTTCCCAGCACTGCACTCAGACCCTCAGTGGAAGCGGACAGGACCGATCGGTCGCCTTGATCCTAAGGAGAGTACGGCGCTGGTCGATCGAGTGGGCACGTGGCAAGCCAACCGCGACAAGAGGCAGAACGGATTCTTCCTCGCTAAGAAGGCAAGGGGCGTGGATGTTAGCGATTTGGATAAGGATGCGAATAGCGATCTCCACGACCTCAACGATACGTTTGGCTATGTATGGGAGGTTGCCAATCTTGGAGACTTTGAGAACGGCTTCTTTGACGACGTTGCTGAGGAGGACCGATACATTTCGTTTGTCGACCCATCGACGTACCCCGAGAACCCGTCATGGCCACTGCGAAACCTGCTTTGGCTTGTTCGGCAGCGGTTCCGGCAGACAAAGGTCCAGATTTTGTGTTACCGCGATATCAGATCTAGTAGGCATGCGGCGAGAAGCATCATCCTGCCGTTGGAGATGGACCCGGTTGAGCCACTCGCAGTCGCTGAAATGCCCAAGGTCACGGGCTGGGAGCGAGACGCAGAAGGCAAGCTACGGGCCAGGATCGCCAACCTTGGGGAGTACATGGACCCGACACGACTTGCCGACCAATCCGTGGACTTAAACCTCAAACTCATGAAATGGAGGATTTCGCCGAACCTGGACTTGGACACCATCAAATCCACCAAGTGTCTGTTGTTAGGTGCCGGCACGCTAGGAAGCTACGTTTCCAGAAATCTCATGGGCTGGGGTGTCCGCAAGATCACATTTGTGGACTACGGCCGCGTATCGTATTCGAATCCCGTGCGGCAGCCCTTGTTCGAGTTCGAGGACTGCTTGGAAGGCGGTAAATTCAAGGCAACCCGGGCGGCAGATGCCCTGAAGAAGATTTATCCCGGTGTGGAGAGCGAGGGCCACGTCCTATCGGTTCCTATGTTGGGCCACCCTTTTACGGACGAGGCTAGGAGTAAGGCAGACTACGACAAGCTGAAGCAGCTGATTGACGAGCACGACGCCATCTTCCTTCTGATGGACAGCCGAGAGTCGAGATGGCTCCCGAGTGTGCTGGGCAAAGCAACCGGTAAGATTGTGCTGAATGCCGCGCTTGGCTTCGACTCTTTTGTCGTGATGCGGCACGGCGCTGAACCGACCGATGTTCAGCCAGAGGATAAGGAGCTTAAGACCCTGGGATGCTACTTCTGCAATGATGTAGTAACACCAGCCGACGCAAGTAGATGTTCTACCCTAGATCGGTTTCTCCCACTGACATCTTGCAGTCGCAAAAAGACCAAACCTTGGACCAGCAATGCACCGTTACAAGACCAGGTGCTGCAGCGATCGCATCGGCACTCCTAGTCGAACTATTTGCGAGTCTGCTCCAGCATCCCCTCAAGCAACACGCGCCGGCGCCCCAGACCTCGGCAGACGAGAAGGATCCCGTGGACCATGCCCTGGGATTGGTACCTCATACCGTCCGCGGTTACCTGCATAACTTCAACAACAAAGTGATTCGCGGAGAGTCGTACCCGTGCTGCAGTGCCTGTGGTCCTCCGATTCTCGAGGCCTACCGGAACGACGGCTGGGGTTTCGTCAAGAAGGCGCTCTTGGAGAAGGACTTTGTTGCCGAGTTGTCTGGGCTCGCGGAGGTACAGCGGGAGGCTGAGAGGCGGGCGGCGTCTATGGACTGGGAAGAGGAAGAAGATGGAGCGGATGATGGGGATGGGGAGTTGATCTGAGATGCCTCGAGCAATAAACGAATGATGGACGACTTTTACAATGAGCTTTCACGGCGGGATAGATGAGGCGTCTGAGTCCGGTTACAGAGTACTGTTGGCGTTTTGGCATTGATAGAGTCTCTGTACTTTTCTTCCCCAGGTTTTCAACTCCTCTGAGTCTGGCGAACCTGCATATTTGCCATTTTCCAGTTTAGCAAGATGTGTGGAACATCATTTTTGCTCTTGAATGGATGTGTTCCAAGAAGGCAAAGCCGATACCTCAACCCACCAGTTCTACGGTGATTTTTCCATCTATCAATATTGACCTATCTCAACACAAGAGCTCAGGGCTCTGCCTAGGTAAGGTACTCTAGGTACGGATAAGCATTGTGCACAACGAAGGTTTGGGCCTTAATGCGAGAGATGTGCAGATGACAAGGTTCCCCACACTAGCTGACCCTCTGCTTCCCGCCTGTGACCGACGCATGCAACCCCCCGAATCCCCAAAGTTCCATATCATCCTAACACTTTTGTGGCATTTGTAGACATAAATCTGTTACTGGATCAGAGCCATCAACGTACCTGCTATTCTTGGAGGGGCGCCTCCGCTGATTTTCCACAGCAGCCACGCTTCCCCTGCGGCACGCCCAGGTTCCTGCGGGCGCTATGGACGCCTACCTGGGTGTGGCGGAGGATTACCTAAGTGCGCTAAGGCACGGGGGTTGTGCATTTCTTTTAGTCAGGTGTGCCCGGAAGGTAAGACAGGAGCGCCCGACCATTCCAGGTTAGAGGAAACACTGTGTTCCGTCCGTATTCATCCCATCGTCGGCCGCTCTTGTACTTTTTGATGTTGTACCATCATCAGTGTTTCATGACTCTTCTCGTGCGCGTTTGTTCATCGATTTTGTTCTTATTGCATCGGAAGATGTAGGAAACTGGTCAAAAGCCTTGATTACCTACATATCGAATGCTTTGAGACCGTGCTGCGGAGTGTGGGACGATTTCGGCGATTTGAGGCTGGAGGAGAGAAGACAACGACTAGCAACGGATTCATCGGAAATCTCGGCTTTGGGCTTGAGACTCATTGCCGTCGCGCGTAACGGAGCTTGATTAGTATCGTGATCATTACGAGCGCGCGAAAACCAACTCTCCGGCTCTACAACCGCAGTAAGGCACGCTCACATCCACGGAGATGTTACGCTCCATCATCCGGCGCCTGGCGTCGGACCAGCCCGAGTCCGTCAACGACTATATCGGCGTTGTAGTCTCGCTCGAGGAAGCTCATCTGCATAGCCACTCGGCCCGGACTGGCAAATGCGAATTTGAGGAACGGCCGAGTGGCGACGATGATGCAGAGGATGACGGCAAGGACCAGAGTGAGAGCGCGGGGATGCTGGAGATGAGCGCTGCCGAGTACACCATTGAGGGTCTGAGGAAAGAGGTTAGGAGAGGTGGACAGGGGCGGTGGACTGAGTACGAGTGTGAGTTTGTGATCTTGGAAGCGTTGAAGAATCCGATGGATTGGTGAGATGGGTGCTGATGAGGAGGATAGTGAAGTCGAAGCTTATCAACAAGGCCATCCAGGATATTGGTATGGGGCGGTATAACTGGCAGCTCTTTATCCTCTGTGGATTCGGCTGGTTCGCGGATAAGTGAGTACCTCCGTCACCTTATGATGAGAATAATGCTGACGGATTTACTAGTTTGTGGATGCACGTAAGTTCAGCTTCAACCTTGTTGCCGGATTAGCAACCTCACTGTCTTCAAGCGGTACTAACAGCAACTCCAGGGTGTTGCGCTCACACTACCATCTCTTTCTGCAGAATTTGGCATCTCAGAACAACGTGTACGCTACACAACGTCGTCCATCTTCCTCGGGCTCTGCTTCGGCTCCTTCATCTGGGGCATCGGCTCCGATGTCCTCGGTCGCCGCATCGCCTTCAACCTTACTCTGCTCATCACCGGGGTCTTTGGCATCCTGTTGGCTTTCGCACCGACGTGGGGCTGGGTGAACTTTCTCTTCGCGGCTCTTGGCTTCGGTGTAGGCGGGAATCTGCCAGTGGATGGCGCGTTGTTCCTCGAGTTCTTGCCGGATGCGTCGAGCAGTCTGCTGACATTGCTATCGGTGTGGTGGCCGGTCGGGCAGCTGTCTTCGTCGCTGGCAGCGTGGTATTTCATTGCCAACTGGCCTCCCGAACAGGGATGGCGAAGATTCGTTCTAACGATTGGGTTGATTACGTTCATCATGTTCGTCGTGCGGTTCTTCGTCTTCCGCCTGTTTGAGTCTCCAAAGTTCTTGCTCTCGAAGGGGCGTCAATCCGAAGCTATTGCCGTCGTACATGGTATCGCCTCCCGCAACGGTGCAAAGACTTGGTTGACCGAGGAGATTCTGGATGCCGTCGTCGATGGTGTGACTGATGAGGATGAGGAGCATCCAAGAGGTGGCCGCTCAGGTGTGTTTCGCAGCTCGGGGGTCGCCGCGAATGCTCTTCGTGAGAGGATGAAGGCCTTTTCCGCGGACCGGCTTCGGCCCCTCTTCAAGACTCGAACCCTTGGCCTCGCCACTGTGGTGGTCTGGTTCGTCTGGGCGACAATTGGCATGGGCTATCCCCTCTTCAACGCCTTTCTCCCACAGTACCTCTCCCATGGCGGTGCCGCCCCTCCGCCTGAGGACTCCCCCGACGCAGGAGCTACACCAATCACGCCAGACACATACCGAACCTACGCAATCACCTCCGCCGTCGGCGTGCCAGGCAGCCTGTTGGCAGCCTACCTAGTCGACCAGAAGTCCCCCTGGCTCGGGCGCCGCGGCACGCTCGCCTGTTCGTCCTTTGTCTCGGCCATCTTCCTCTTCATGTTCGTAAAGTTTGGTACCTCGCCCGCCTCGCAGCTGTTCTTCTCGTGCGTCGAGGCCTTCTCCCAAAATATCATGTACGGCGTGCTCTACGCCTTCACGCCAGAGATCTTCCCCGCGCCGGTGCGTGGGGCCGGAACGGGTGTGGCGAGCTTCTTGAACCGGGCGATGGGGCTTTTGGCGCCGTTGCTGGCGGCGAACATGCCAGGGGATGGGGTTACGACACCGATTTATCTGTCTGGGGCGTTAATTTTGGCTGCATTTGTCGGGATGTGCCTGATTCCCATCGAGACGAGAGGTCGGCAAAGGTTGTGATTGTTGTACTATCTAACAATAGAGGCCAATAACCAAAACTTCTTTATTTGTCAAGAGCCCATGATGTTTTTCTACTTTGGGTAGCTGTGTGCTCTGGCTGCACTGCCTTCCTGAGGAACTCAACAATGAGTCGGCTCAGTCCCTCAGGAGACTTCGTGCGGAGATGGGGAAGGATGGAAGCCCATGAGTCTACCAACGTACTTACTTAAGGTATCCAGTATCCTGAACCGGCAATTTCCTCGGTGGTTCCCAGCGCTCTGTCCCATGCTTACCCCAAGCCGATTGCTCTTCCCTTAATTCGAGATGACTGTGGGTTGCCCGTCTTGTCATTCTGGATGGATGGATCCAAGCCATTTCCCCATCAACATCCTAACATCCTGGGTGACCGACAAATAGCAAAAGAGGCGCACAGGATTCTCTCTATTCAATTTCAATCATCCTGAGTATCCTGTATTCTTCTTAGTCCGACAAACAAAGTCTCCAAGCATGCATACCGGGGTGCAAATGTTCAACGCCATCCCTCGGCCAAAGCAGCTGACCTGCAAGATACGCAACCACTGGGTTATCGGAATGTGTTACGTCGAGGTTTTACCGGCTTCTGATGCGATGATCATCATTGTACCGCGAACAAAGTACGGCAAAGTGTTAGGATGTTTGTCTGACTGGCCATCGATGACCATATCCGAGAAGGCCGAAAAACGGCCCCGTGGCTCATTGACGCTTTCATCAAGCGGAGCAACGTCCCTTCCTGCTCCCATTTCAGGAATACCGAGGCAATTGCACCATGGACATGGTCTTGTGAAGATCCAGCGCTAGCTGTCGCTCTTGGACACAGACTCAGGCAATCAGGCGTCAAAGAAGAACTCTGTCAGATCGGCGACATGTGCTCTCGTGCAGAGGTCAACTTCATACACAAGATCTTCTCTTATGTCAAGCCGGGAGTTGCCCAGGTACTTACTCAATCATGCAAAGAAACTTCGCTTCACCATACTGACACTCAAGCTCAAAGCTGGCCATATTACCTGGCGACGATTCGAGATGCCATGGCTGTGGCTACTCCAGGGAAGCCCTTCGGGAATTGCAAACGTGCTCTGGGTGCCTCAAAGCGTGGGACCATTCGATAGAATGCCAATCTCAGCATTTGCAGGCTCATATGCCCGTCTGTGTTGTTCAAGGCAGAAAGAACGACGACACTGCAACACTAAATGCTCACGCCACAAATTTGAGTGCAATTGGCTATTACAACACTATCGCGCGGGTGTCGCCCGACGCTCAAGTGCTAATGCTTTCTCTCAACATGTCCATTCCTCATGCGAAGGCCAAATCAGAAGCCTTAACGTAACCTTCCATTGCCACAATCCCTCAAAGACAGTAGTCTAATAAGCCGCAGAATACCCCTTCTCCGCTTGGCACTGACTGGCAAAGACACGCCAGGCAATATGCAGCTGCTTTTCGGCCCCAACTAGTCAAGGGACCTGGAACCAGTTCTCGAATCATACCGCCTTACCGCTCTTCTTGGACTTGACGCCCCCTCTTACTACTGCCGGTCGCAAGATGCCTGCTACAGAGGTACACCTTATATCTCGCCGAGACCCGCAACTGAGGCCGAGGAGAGCAAGCTTACGGAGCTACGAGAGATGCAGGAGGAAATACGCCATGAGATGGAAAGCTATGCTGTGCCTTTGCCCGATGCCATCTTGGCTGCGCTGTCTACGGCACGATACCCCGTGGCTGAGTGGGAACTGTATCAGATCGCCAACATGAACATGGTTATAGAGCATGACGTCTCTTTATCCCATTTCTTTTCGAGGATACAGAATGACGAAAAGCTCCATGACTCAAGATGTCTCAAAAGTGTATGATGACAGAGTCGTCAAAGTCAACATGCGTTGCTTGACAGAGTTGGAGTGGGACGAAACTATGATTAAGTAGCTACACTGAAGTCAGACATGAGACAAGCCTTGAAAAAATGCGATGAAACAACGAGTGCCTCGCCGTAATTTTGTTCTACATTATCTACATCAACACCTTCGCAAAGGCATCCCCTAGTCCACGTTCCACCAGCCACCCCTCCACAGCCTTCATATCTCCCCGGTTCGCCCTCTGTCCTCTCCTCTCTCCTACAGAGTCTGTAATCTCTGATATGTCCGCAAAGACTCTCCTCGAGATGTTCTTTTCGCGATGCCTCTCGCTGACCTTCTTGTGATGCGCAGGGATATCGCCCCAGCTCTCCGTCTTGATGAACTTCATGTAGTCGTCGATGCTCTGCGACCCACCCTCTAGACACAGCAGTCCCGGTTTTCCAGCGTAGAGAAAGCCTGTGAGGTGGTACGCGGGGGCGTTGATGATGAAGTCGTCCCGCTTGGAGCGGGTTGAGATGGAGGGGAAATAGAACCACACTCGCACCAGAGGACCTGCGTCGGCTGTGGCGGCAGCATCTGAGATTGCCGATTCGGCTTCTGCTGCTGTTTTTGCTTCTTCGAGGTGGGTGACTGCTGTTTCGTTTATTGAGTCTATGATGCTGAAGAGGTCCGCGTCGCCGTCTGGGATTTGGGCGTTGAGGTGTGCTGTTGCTGCGCGGTTGAGCCATGGTGGCTGGAGGATCCTGACTTTGATGTGGGGTGGTTCTTCTGGTGGTGTGTCGAATTTGCCTTCATATGAGAAGGGTACGTTGATGTCTAGTTGCAGGGTTTTTGGTGATGAGGGGTCTTGGTCTGGTTCCGGGACGGTGAGGGTGAGGAGTATGGTCACTGTTGGCGCGCGACTCAACAATGAGATTGTGACTTCGCTGCCTTGTTCGATGTGCGTTTTCAAGAGCTGCAACGATTGTTCGGATTCCTTGTCAATTGAGGCCTCATCTTCGGTGGGGTACATTGCTGTGAGGAGGTCGATTTGGCCGATTTGGTGTTCGATCAGATCGGGTGGTAAGAGGTGCCATGATGATGCGGCCGCCATTATGAGTGAAACGTTTTTCACTCTGTAGTTTATGCTTCAGAGTCTTGAACGTCAATTTTAGTTTCCTCGTCTCTGCGACTCCCTCGTGGCGCTGGTCAAACTACCATGACTTGGTGAGTGAAGGTCCATTCTGAGAGATTTTCGAACCTCAGTTGAGCCACACTTTTCAGCCACATGCGCCACACTTTGGATGTTTTCATGATACTCGGCAGTTTTATGAGTTGTTTGATCGATTAGTTGCTGATTTGCGAGAGAATCGTGGAATCTATATGTACCAATGAATGTTGGATTCTACCTGTGGCAAGTGCAAGATCCGGCTGTCTTTCAGTGCCACCCATTGTGGTTACACCAAATGATGACAGGAAAAGGTGAATAGCAGGATCTCACAAGGAATGAAGCCAAGGTCTAATCTTGGAAGCGTAAAATGGGGTGGAAGCCCGCCGAATGATGATCTTCTAAAAGTCTACACACGTCTGTTGTCTGCTCTATCTGTTACCCTTCGCACCAGCAGGTGCATCAACCCTGCGTTTCTGGAACTGCTTGCCAATCGCATCTCTAACCATTGGGTCCGCCCTAATGGTGTTCTGCACCAACCAGTCCTTGACCTTGGCACGTACGCTGCTGAGCGCCTCCTTATCACCAATGAACGGGGTCATTTCCATCTCCAACAACCTGCTCGTCTCGCCGTCCAGTCCGCGAGCAATCATCTCGAGCCGCTGCAGGCCTTCGTCGACGGCAACCGCTGAGTTCTCGGCCGCCTTCTGCGCCGCCTGGCCCTGGGAGTTCAACAGAGGACCGAGCTGGCCAAAGGCAATGTAGATCGTCACGGCAGCCTGACGTGCAAGCGAAACCAGCTGGAACTGGAGATAGGGCGGGCGGCGCAGAGCTGTACCCAGTACCGTGTTGAAGATGGCCAGGAAAGAAGGCATCTCGGGCCGCGTGACAACGATGAGCTCCGCCACAAAGAAGGTGAGGAGGATGATCCACCGCCAGTATCGTCCCCAGTCGAGGTATCCCAACAGACTCAAGCCATAGGTCGCAGCGGCAGCGATGCCGTAGTACGGAACCGTACCCTGCATGATGCCGCGCGCGACAAAGTCGTGAATGGTCTTGCAGCCCTGCCAGGCACCGACCTCCGGACCGAAGCGCTCGTAGGCGAAGCGACGAGCAGAGTCGGACAGGGTCTCGGAGGCGGTCTTGAGGTGCATGAAGCGCGCTGCGGCGGCGCCCGTGTCGGCACCATTGGTGCCTGCCTTGTCTGGGTGGTAGACGGCTGCGAGCCTGCGGAATCGGGACTTGATGATACGGACGGGGGCGCTGGCAGCGACGTCAAGGTCGGTGTAGAAGGTTCCTTGCAGGCGCAAGGTGCGGTCGGCCTCGATGAGGGTGTAGAGGAGGTAGAAGGAGACGACGAGGATGTGGATTCGGCGGCGGTGGGTTGCGTATTTCGCGGTGCCGGGTTGGGGCTTGGGATCTCCGGCGCGAATGGCTAGGCCGTAGTAGATTGCTTGTACCCAGCCGGTGACTAGCTATGAGGGAGGTCAGTCGCTGTGAGGTTCAACGTTGTGGAGGGGTGGTTCTCGGGCAGGCATCACGTACATTGGGCAAGAAGGCCCAGCCTAGGAGGGAAAGAACGTTTGACATGATGTCGATCTGCGCATCCCTATAGTGCGATCTGAATGTCTTGCGTGGGGCCGAGCGAGTGTGGGTGCTCGCGAGGTTGTCGAGAGAAACTTGATCAACAGTCGATGGTTGTGATGTCAACTCGCGACCGAGCTTACTGGCTTGCTGGCGTTTTCGACCATTGCCAACTGCCAAGGGCTGACCTCATTATTTGTGGGACTTTGAGCTGGGCTATGATCCCTGCCGATATGGGCGCGGACCAACGTCTCGCTTATGTCATCCGAACTCATCGTCTCATCTCCAACTGCATGAATATTCAATTTCGCAACTTGGAAGTCATCACGTGGCCGTTTGGCATGCTTTTGATTCCATTGTCTTCCAACTTGGCTTGTATAAGATAGTCCATTTGTAGCAGCTGACTTGTTCTTTGACTTAATCCTGTCAGCGCTTGTCAGAGAAACCGGGGCTCATAAACTTTCACCGTCCGGCTTCCTCCTCTACGAGACTACGATGGCGAAGGTGGTTTCCTACCTATTTTCGTTTCTCGGACGTAATACCAACCACCATGATCTGAGATGTCGACACTCAGACTTCTACCGGTTATGACTCAGTATTTACTAGACTCGAGCAATGCTTGACCGCCAATTCGAATACTGGACTATAGAGTTTGAAGCTAAGGCACTCCGCAAAGTCTACGAAAGCAGTCCCCACGATAGAAGTGAACAGCGAGATATCAAAAAAGCCGAAAGCTTTGATCAGTCATAGGACTTTGTCACCTATTGGCGTTTTCCATTTTACCCTAATCTGCGGTGGAAATATCGGCCGAATCTAGTTGACCGCCTCCATGAACTTAGAAGTGAATACGCCGAACCTTCTGCCCATCCTTCAAACCTATCCATGCTCTGGGTAAAATCAGCGGGGATTTATTCGGGTAACTCGCCATCTTATGACCAGTGCTCCAAGAAGAGGAGATAAAGCCAGTCTGTGAGCGATTGGCTTCGGAGTCTGACGGGGCGATAAAGCTTAGAAGAAAGCTTGGCATTGGTCTGTGAATCCTACTTCGTGATCAGCAGCATAGATTCCCTCGGCGAAATGTCTATGGCATCAACACAGCATATCCAGGAAGCAAAGAGTTCCCAGGGTATGGCTAGAGGCTAAAGCATATCGTAAGTCTAGCCTTTTAAGATGAAATTATTCCTAATAGACTGATGTCAACGAGTGCTAAAAGAAAAATGGCGTTGATGGCATATGATTAAGCTGGAGCTTTCACAACTTTCTTCATATCCAAAACTCATTGAACAATCTAAAACTCGACTTTGGAATCGTCGATTCTACCTGGCATCATCAGGCCAAGATGACTTGGTAATAAGGCAAGCATAGATCTGGCGACGAGGTCAGACATGATCATCAAAGAATAAGGCAGTGGGGCGGACCTTGCTACGGGTCAGGTCTCGAGACATTTGGCTGCACTAATTGGGGAGAGCTTGTCGTTAATGTTTGAGCGTTGGTTCGACGAAATTTATCCAGCTCACTGACCTACACTTGGATAGCAAGAAAATAAGAACGCTCCTGTGGCTTGATCGCGGTAGCATTTCTTCCAATCATGATGATTTTCAGATTTCATTATCACTGACAACTGCGAGCCTGAAAAATTCGGTGATGCGTAAACATTTAGCATTAAAGGAAGCCTATCAAAGACTTGCAACAACGCCTGCTTATCTCAGGCCGTGAAGCTGAGTCTACGACTCTTGTCTCTCAGTCATGTCCCTTCCTGAGTCAATCCTTCAATAGAACCTGGCTGGCGAAAATCATTCCAATATTTCGGTCGACGCTGGTGGTATCATATTCTCTCCTCCGTGCTTGCACGGCCCCCTTTCACTTGGTATCATGATGAAATCCAAACTTAATCGCACTTTGATCCAATGGTACCACTGGCATCGGCACATACACCGGAGTTCTGAGCCTGAACGCAAGAGTCCTTGAACTCTTTACCGCCGAACCCAGAAACATACCGTGTCCGGCCGCCATCCTTGGGAGCAATAGTTGCGCAGACCTAATTACAGACGTCAGCAACATATATTGAGACAGAAAGAGGAGAACTGGGCTAGACTTACGTGCCACAGCATTGTGGTGTTGACATTTTGCGGGTTGTCATTCTCAAAGATCTTTTGCGACGTTCTGTAAACATCGCAGGCCTTTTCCGTGAGACACTTGTGAGATCGGTCATTTATAATACAGTAGCATTTGGCGTGTTCATTTGCAAGCGCCCTGATCTTGTTAGTCATGACTCAGCTGCTTGAGTCTGGGTTGAAGTGTTGATGACTTACACTGGGAAAGCGAGGAGCGCCAATGATAGGCAAAAGAATAAAAATTTCGTGAGCATGTTGTTGGATTTGAGATTAACCACAAGAGGAGTGACTCGAGGGAAGAGAGAATGAGAGATGGGTGTACGAGGGAGTGAGTGAACTATTGCAGGATTGATGTGAGGTTATCAAGTGATGTAGGGCTGGGCCGAACTGCGGTCTAGACTAAACTTATGTACCTGCATCTGTTTTTGGAGTGGGCGCAGGCGTAATTTAGAAAATGCGGGAGAGTTCGATTGCCATTTGAGTAGCTCGACACCTAGGCCAGATAAGGATGGTCCCTGACGTGTGGACCAATTCAAGTTAATAAACTAAGGAAATGTTAGGATAATGGCAGCAGCTTGGCCATTGCTCTGGGGAGTTCTCCACTACGATAGGGAATGATCCGACTTGAATCATGTTCCCGTGGTATCCGATCATCCCGCCGTTCCATGACGCCGGACGGCTACTGCACGCCGCCATATCATGCTACCTCAATTAACAATATGCGGGTCATGACGAACGAGACCGCTCCTAGCCATTGGCATTCTAGCTCGGGTTCTGGAAAAATATCTCGTATCGCGGGGTGATGTGAGAGCTGAGAATGATGAAGATAGGACGGCGTTTGCGCGAGTCAAGCTGAGCGGACACTTGGGCAGAAGCTTAGTTGCGGCTCAGACAACGGCCGAGTGTTTGATGTAGAAAGGCAAAATAAATTGCTTAGCCACTTAGTACGAGCAGCATTGATCAACAGATCACGGGACTTGAGCGAGATCGCTTATCACTTGAACCACACTCCGTAAATAATATTCGCGAAAACAAGCAGGTTCCCAGATCCATTCCCTGGCGACGCGTGACTAGTTAGTCAACTCCAGCAATTGTCACGCGGCTATATTGAATGACACATGTTAACCTTACTCGTATTTGTCCGTATCAAGCTTGGAGCATGTCAACAAAAAGGGGGATGCGGAGTTGATGCCCATACATGTGGAGGAAATATAGTCGCGTGACGATGTGGGCAGCATGGACAAACTCGCTGGTCGACCAGAGGGAGAATGCAGACAGACGAACGAGTTGTAGTAGCAACTACGGAGTACTTGATACCTGAAGTTTTAGAGAGCTTATCTGATTATTGTGAACATGATCACTCATTCTAGTCCATTTCGATCTGTTTGGTGAATGAGACGCATGAAGCAGTAAGACATGACGTATCATTAGGAATCTGGTATATTTTGCGAGTATTCTTGTACATGAAATAACAACTCCATCATTCTTAAGATTCTGCAGCAAGCAGTTCAGCGACTTAATTACCAGCTCAACGACTGTGGCTGGCTTTCCAACAATATCCGCACTCCTGGGAAATCTGAACGAAGTTAGAAAAGCATCAGTCTATAGAGAGCCCGAGCTTCTTACCTATATTACTCTATGCCGAATTATCTTGGGTGCATGCGTCGAGTCTTTGCGTCGTGAAATCGTGGCCTTCAAAAAGATTTGCTCCCCAGCCCTCCCATCCAGTGAGGACCTGGTCGCTAGGCAAGGGGTCGCAGCTGTTTGGGTTGATGCCGATACGGAACTTGAATGGTGCAGAGTTGCCACCAAATGTGACGTTTGTCAATGCCTGGAGGTTGCCCTTTGAGTCTTTGGAGTTTTCGATGGTGCATTTCGTGCCAGCAGGGAATGTTCCGCTCAAGCCGCATCTAACGACTCCCGCAGGTTCGTCCCATTTGAGCCACAACCAGTTGGTACCAGCCCAGTTGTCGCCCCAGCAGCAACTGTCAGCTGCTGCGACAGCAACATATGCTGAAGTAGCAAAGAGTTGAAGAATAGACGTAGATCGCATGACGGAAAATAGAAGAGCTGTTGTCAAAGGAAGGGGTTTGAAAATTTGGTGATAGGTTCGATAGCAGAGGGTAGTTCCTTCAACGAGTGCTGGGTGCTGTAATACTCTTATCAGACTAATGACGCTTGGACGGGGGGAGAACGTCGGACGAATGATGGAGGATGTGGGAACGGGAGGCCTGGGAGGCTGATAGTAGGAGATTGACTCAAAGTGTCTCTGGGCAGCAATTGACTAGTAAGCCTCGAAATAAGTTGTCGAGTAATTCTCAGCTTTGACCGATTCCGAGGAAACACGAGGAACGTTGAGGCGTATATTCGCGTTGGCAGTTTAACTACTTCAACTCATTTGGCTCCCACTCTACCTGGATACGCCGCGTTATCTTTAATCAAAGAAAGTTGAACGCCGATCTTATGTATACCTGATTCGTGTCAGGATAATACTTGCAAAGTCATCCTTCATCAAACCTTGTTCCTGAGGGCTGGGTCGTGGCTTTAGCGCAGTTTGCGGGGAACCCGAAATCATGCGAGCACGTCCCCAAAGAGGCATCGAGCAGCGGCGGCAACTCGCCGAAATGGATGAGAGTGCCTTTTTATTTACTATGCCCTGGTTCTTGCTGTTTTCCGAAAGCTAGTGCCCAACACTATTGTCTGTCTTTCTCTTGTTCGTTCGCGTTGCAGCTCGCAACATACTATCATAATGGTTCTCTTGAACCTTGTCACTCTCTTTTCTCTTGCCGTGAGCGCGTCTCCGGTCGCCTCGGTCCCCCGGATTGAGGCTCAAGTGCTGGATGAACGCGCAAACCCCACTGTCGACAGCTGCTCCTTCCATTCCGAAGATGGGTACGACACCTGAATAACAAGTTGTCTATAGAGGTGCCATGATTGCTAATCTCTGTATCACTAAAACAGTATTCAGCCTGGGTGTTGGGAGACTCTCAAAATGAACGATCATCTCAACGTAGGCTCAGATAAATGCCCGCATCCGTGGCATCCAATGCTGACAATATTACTAGGACTGGTGGTCAAAGAACTCTGCCAGATGCAAGACGGCGGAAAAGGGATTCGCAGAATGTTACCTCGATTCAGCTGTATGTTGCACAGGACCAAGATACCTGAATGAAGTTGCGCCTGACTAACACGAACTCAGGGATACATAACGTGGAGTTGTGACTTCATTGCGCTAAATGGATGCACTCCGCCTCCGAGTGGCCGCGGTGCCGACTATGCTTCCTACCAGGAATTCTACGTAGGTTATGCACACAACCAGAAAAATTCCACCTTTACTGACGATGTTTTGATAGGTCTTCTGGAATATCTACTGTGAGCATCTTTGCCATTGGCGGCCTGTGAAACCTCACTGACGTCACTGCGACATTAGCTATCAACCTTTTCTTCACTAATTACCACCAAGCTCTGTTGAATGGTCAAGCTACTGCAATGTAAGTTCGCAATAATGATTGTACGTCGCTATCATGCCGTTTGCTAACTCTCCATCAATAGTGGCGCGGTCGCTGAAATTGTGAAGACGGTTTCGCCACCTAAGACCAAGAACCCCAAGACTCCTCTGTTCTCGCCTATCTATGCTGTGGCACTTGGCCAATTTGCTGTAAGTATCAGCCAACTGAAGTACAGGAGAAGAGATAGTTCTGACAACGCTCTGCGTCAAAGGCCCTAGGTCCTTTGCTCGGTAGCTCTGTCGCCGCTAGCATGGTTTTTGCTTCTCTCACCGGCGCCCTCGGTGGTGGAGCTGGTTTGTTCAATCTTTTGTTCCCAACCAAGGCCGTACAGGAAGTCCCGTGGGAAGGCCTCTCTGCTGCTCTTTCAGAGAACGTCAATGAATACCAGAAGAATGTTGGCGAGGCATTAACCAAGATTCAAACCGACTTCGACACATTCTACTCTCTGGTTTCCAATGGTGGCTTCAGCCAGGTGAGAAGAATTCCCTGACAAATGGTCTGCCCGGAAAGCTGAGACTGACCATTTCGCGACAGAAAATGAACACCAACTTGCCTGAGAACACCGATTTCATGTACCACAATCTTCTCAAGTGGACTCTCAACCAGGCGCTGCAGCAAGCAGACTACTTTGCCGTCAAGAAGTAAGTTTATACTTCTCCTCGAAATGACTACATGCTCTAACCAACCTGTAGCCCCGGAGTTGACCCTCGCAAGATTCCTATCGGTCCGTATGACTGCACCAACCTCGATACTTACAACACTTGCGGCCCGATCTGGTACGATGGCAAGGATTCCTATGGCCTCGCGAGGGCAAATGGTAAGTACATGTTTCTAAGGAATGTGGCTGATGTACCTCAAACCGCAACTAACATCACTTAAAGATATTGGCATGGATCAGATGAAGACAATCCTGGATGCAGCATTCTCTAAGAACTGGACCACGCCGCATGAGCTCTATATTGACTCTCAGCAATGCCAAGGCAAGAACGGCTCCGAGTCCTTTGACGTGAAGGACCTGTCGTTGAGTTGCGCCGTAAGTGCCCTTTTTCTCTTTCAATATTGCCGCTTCACCTGACCTTTTCTCGCTAATCCCAACATGCAAATAGTCGAACATCCCCGTCTGCGAGTTCAACTTTGACTACAACCCGTACCAGTCGCTCATTGACCGCACCAACCCCCCCGAGTTCAAGAACTGTCCCAATCAGAGAGGCTATGGCACACCCATGTTTTACAGCGATGATGCCGGAGTTCCTCTCTCGTATCTTGGCCCCTTTTTGGTACGTGATTCACGCATAAATATCATTAACCCAACCAACAAATGAGTAATGATACTAATGAACGAGTTAACAGATGTCCGGTGTCATCTATAATGAGAAGAGTGGTTGAGATTAATTAGTTTAGTCAGAATTTCACGAGAACTCATAGCTTGTAGAGGGGTTCCTCGAGAGTCGTAGTACGTGCAGTGAAAATACTGCGGGATGACACAAATGCTGGAAACGGCCGAGAAGAATCAATATGTTTAATTATTAAATTGTTCACTTGCATTCTTCAGTATTGTGATACAAATGATAAGAGTCTCGCGCCGTCTGTAAATCGTTTATGTTGGATCTCTAAGCAGTCGGCAGAAAAGGGTGGATCTGGAAGGCGGTATGGGCACTTACAAACGGCCCTCTCACTTACATACCACTTCTGAGGAATCGTGGGCTCTGCCCACAACCTCCTCCTTCCACCGCCATACGCAGCAATAGTAGACCATTATTGACACTTCGTTCCAACCGTACGGTTGCCCTACTGACGTGTATACCAACAGTTTAGGTAAAATCAAGAAGCATGATATTGGTCATTGAATGTTCGCTATAACTACACGCAGAAGGTCGATATGACTTCGTTTATTGGACGTATCAAGGTCGTGGGCTACAATGTATAGCTAGTCGGATCGATCCAAAGACCGAGCTAAAGCAACAATGTTTTCCGTGCGAAATGCCACCTGGCCGTTGGCATAAGTGCCAACATCACCCGCATCATCATCTTTGACAACGTCTCCATCATCCGCAGGGCCAGAAGATGACTTTTCCTGGTTCTCTGATTTGTTGTCCTTACTACTACGCCCAATCAGCTCCAAAATGCAACCGGTTTCATCTTCCTTCAAGAAGAACTGACGAAGACCTGTGGCAACATCGTAGCTAAGATCTTCCGCCGTAGTAGTCCAGCCTCTGGCCCTCACTTCAGCGAAAACGGCGTCAACGTCTTCAACCTCCAGTGCAACATGGTGGACATAAGCTCCATCATGACGCATCATCAGCTTGTAAAAGACCGAATTAGGGTTCAACCCTTCAGTAAGGATAACAACTCGCTTGGCATCAAAGGGGATGCCCATTACTTGCATCAGCCCATCATCGCCACCATCGGCAGCGGATCCCGTGTTGACGGTAAAAGTCCGAAGTGGAGTAAAACCCAACATGCGCTCGTGGAAAACTTTCATACGTTTGGTGTCGGGCATGATGGCAGCGTAATGGTCAAGCTGGCGTGTTGAGCCGGCTATGGAGTCTAGAACATTAGGGGAAGTAGAAAAGTCGTCATTCGATGGCTCCTCGGCCGGGGCTTGGCAAAAGCTCATGGGGTATCCGGTTTCCTCGCGCAGGACAACAAGCTCACTTGAACCGTCTTGAAGTAGTCGGTCTTTGAAGGTGATCCTTTGAGCCTCGAGGACTTGGCGAGTCTTCACAATGTTGTAGACAGAGAAGCGTATAGAAAGCCCGATGTCTCCAGGCCCAGCGCTCTCAGGAGCTTTGACAAGACTGAGGGTCGGATCACCGAGACCTGGAAGTCGATAAAGGCTCTCATCTTTGTTGAACTTGGCGTTATAGACCTCCTTAATTGTTTGGGCAGCTCTTTCAACCCCGTGCGTTGTCAGGGTCAAATGAGCCATTCTCTTAACACCGAGGAGATTGACTGCTCCTGTTCTGCGCCGAGTAGTTGCAAGGTCCTCACAGGCTTCCCAAAGAGCTACGTTGCTTGCTCGATATCCGACACTGCCGAAAGCGGCATTGACAAAGGCCTTGGTGTCGTTCGCAGATGCTTCGAGGTTGGATGCACCATAGCCCTGCAGCGCGAAGCCGCTGCAAGCTCGCATGAAGAGGTTGGCCGTTCCCGAGTTGCTGATCCACTCTGGCAGCATCCGGATTGATGCAGAATCAAGTTTAGACAGAGTTTCATCTCTGCTCTCAACAGGGTTGAATATGTTGTTGGCGCCAGCAAGGATGAAACGGGCGCCATGGGGTACCTCAGCGAAGGTTTTGTCGCTTAAGGTGGAAAGTGCTCGGGGTGTAAGGATATAGCGCTGAGCGCAGGGAACAAAGACTTCGCCCCGAGATGCGGCGAGGAAGTTGACAAGGTGTTCTTCGTCAGTTGAGCCAGCTCTGCGCTTGGTATACAAAGCTGCGCCTAGCTCGGCCTCTGTGAGACCAGCCTCCAGGCTCCGAGGATCAAGTCCTGAGATAGGAGTCTTCTCGGTGTTGCGCCGACAGGCTTCGATGGAGGCACAGTCAATGCCATTGTCGTTGACTAGAAAGCCATACTGACTGGAGACGGCAACTACCCGGCCGATGCCTAGCTGGGCAGCTGCTTGGGCAAAGGTGGAACCGACGCAACCGAAACCCTGGAGAACTAGGCGAGCCTGACCCATAAGCTCCGGCTTTGTGTGATTAATGAGCTCTTTGAGGGTAGCAGCCATCACATAGCCAACACAGAACTCGCTGAGGCCCCATCCGCTGTTATCAAGCTTTTCTCCGAGGAGATCATGAATCTCCTTGGGGTTCAAGCCGGAGTAACCAAGAGAACGACTGAGTGCATCAAGCGCGGTCAAAGTGCCCGGAGAGCAGTAGGCTCTAGCGTGTCTGTCGATAATGTCGTGGTCTGTGTTGAGGTCTCCTCCCGTGCCCCAGTACTCCGCGAGGACAGCTGCGTTGTCGTGAATGAAGCGCTCCAAGACAAGAGGAGCACGTGAGTCCTCATGAGGAAATCTAATGCCGCCCTTGGCACCAACGACCTGAGGTTGGGAAGACACAGCGAGTTTGGCGCTCATAGAGCGAGCAATATCGCGAACCTCATCGAGAGTTGCGTCCTCATGAAGGAAGAGCCCGCCGCCCGAGTGAGTAGGCACGGGTGAGTCGATAACAATCCAGCCTTCAGCCGGGGATAGCTTATCTTTCCAGTGCCAAACACTGCAGCCCTGAATGACTTGATGGGGTGGCATTGAAGGGGAAGTTCCATCAACCGAAGCGCCGAGTTGAGTAGAGGCTGGGAGAGGAGACATTTTGAGGCAAAAGTAATGTTGAATGGTGTTTTGAAAGTGAGTCAAGTTTGGAATCTTTCTTTTCGTTGAGATGATGTTGAGAAGATGGACAGATGAGACAGTCATCGGCGCGGCCATTTATAACCAAAAAAACTCTTCAACTTGACTTACATGATACTCCGATTTGCCACAAGAGGCAGCCCGTTCCTGACAACACTTTGATTTCAAACTTGCAGGACGGCCATCTAGTCAATTCTTCCCTGAAAGTGAAAACATCTAGAGAGAACTCAAATGGACAAGGATGGCCTTGGCGGAGTAAGTAGGCTGCGATACCATCCAGTGGGCAGACATTTCAATCGGAGGTATTAACGCAATGAGCCCTGTGGAGTCTAGAGTTATCACATGTCGGTTTTGGCGTGCTGCAGGGTTCAATATATCTTCAACAAACTGGGAAGAAGTTCTGGCTGTGACATATCGGAGACGGAATTTCGTTCTTGGATGCTCGGAGACCTCCTATTCGATTTTTTCCGTCAGAGGTCAACTCATAACCAACCGGAAGCATATGGAAGCTCGAGTTCGTCATTCCGAAATGTGGAAGTGATAGGCCGGGCCGCTGAAAATCTTGGGCAGCATGGAACAGTCTGGGGCTTCCAATTTTCTCGCCAATGTGATCGGACCTCTTCCGACTGCATTGGGTTGGGAATCCAGAGCACTATCGTACCCTGCAGCGTTTGGATGCTTTCGGGAATTATTCTTGTTGTGGTTCTTCGGGAAAAATCATGAGGTTGATAGAACACCATCCCCTCAGCTCCAGCATGGGTATAAAGTGGCGTGTTGACTCTCCCACACTCTCTTGCCAGAGATTAAGCTTCACACGGCACATTGAAACCTACCACCCAATCTTTCACAATACATCACTTATTCCAATTTGCTTCTTTTGACTTGAAGTTTACTTCTTTCTTGACTTTCGTCCCAAGGCATATTGTCTCAATCACCATCACCATCAAAAATAGGATCCATCTCCAATATGAAGTCCTCCTCTGAGCACGACATTGCAAAGATCTTCAACTCCTACGTTGCCGCAGGCGCCATCGGCACTGCTTGGGAACTCGGGCTACTGGATGAGATCCATACCCAAAAAGCTGTGGATATCGACGAGTTCGCGGCCAACCACAACCTGGATCTCGCTTCGACCCACGCCCTAGTCTCCGCGCTCGCTACCTCTGACATCCTCCAGCGTCAGGGGGGAGCTGCCATGCCCGGGAAGTTGCTCGAAGAGGCATACCGCACCAAAAGTCTCTTTCACTGGCTTGCTCTTGGTTCCGGCAGTTTGTTCGCGCGCATGCAGTACGTCATACGCAACGAGAATCGCGAGGGTAAACTCTACTCGCGTGATTCTGCGGCCATTGCCTACGCGTGCTGCGACGCCCCACACGCAATTCATTGATCCGGTCTTCCTCGGCGCCCTGAAGTCGTCTGGCGAAAACTTTACCTCCGTCGTGGACCTGGGAAGTGGGAGTGGCGAGAGGATCATGCAAGTCCTCGACCGCTATCCTCAAAGCACCGGACTTGGCATTGATATTGCTGGTCCGGCAATTGAGGTTGCCAGGTCAGACGCTGTGAAGCGTGGGTATGGCGGCCGTATTAACTTTCTGGTCGGCGATGCGCGTAAGCTCGACTATCGGGACGAGTTTGCCAATGTCGACATTTTGACGTCGTTTCTGATGGGACACGACTTCTGGCCGCGAGAGAAGTGTGTCAACTCTTTACAGAGACTGCGCAAAGCTTTCCCAAGCGTCAAACGATTCTTCATCTGCGATACGGTGCGTATTCTCACAAATGATCCTCAATCTCGCCATGCGGTACAAGAGGAGGATGTGCCTATCTTTACTCTGGGCTTTGAGTTTGGTCACGCGCTGATGAATGTCAAATTACCTACTGTGGAGGATTGGGAGGGGTTTTTTGAGGATGGTGGCTGGGTTTGTGTCAAGCAGCATCATATGTTGCCTCCGTCTCTCACAGTTCTTTTCGAACTTGTGCCCCGTGACGCAAATGCAATGTAGAGCTTCAGGCAGTTCTGTGGTATAGATAGAGAATACGCCCCAAGGTTTGATGCATATTGCATAGCTACTTTAGGCATAGAAGAGAGCATGCAGTTTGAGGTGCTACTGAAAATATGGAGACTACCTAAGTACTAAGTACTCAATAAAGTTATCGAGATCTAAGTTGTGCAAGCATAATGATTGTAAGTAGACAAGGTCACAGACACTGCTTCCAGTAGTTCATTGGCCGGAGGCTGGAAACATGATCAATAGAACTAGATATGGCTATGTAACTCGTACGAGAAAGAGGCTGGGTACTACATCTTGGCTGGGTGCCACCGGCACCCACTGGCTCCTGATCCGAAACTATGGACGAATAGACGTTTCTTTACCTTGAGGAGCGAAATTCCAACGGAGTGGGCTACTGGATTGTCGGATGTGGGCAGCTGTTCGATTACGTCTGACTCAGATAGGTTTCCTATAACTCCCCCCAAAAGCCCAAAGATGAGTCAGAAATTCGTTTGATATACCAATTGGGAAGACCACGTGTGTTCAACGGTATACCCTTGTCATTCCGCCCGGACTGGCAGAAACTGGGAGTTAGGCCCAGATCCATGAGAGACTGGGGCTAGCTCGAAGATGATTAAGCCGGGTTTCGAGTAATACTGCCCACACTGTCAATATTCGACACGGAGTTTCCCATCTTAGTCAATGGATCAACTTTCATAGATAATAGCTCAGACATAGGCAAGTCGAGACGAGTGGGATGGACCCCGAAGTCCCGGCGATCCACCCTCATGCAGTTGTGACAGCGATACTGGAACTGCCGAACTCTGAAAATGACCGACGCGGATATCGAATCATCCGATTGCAAGCCAAGAGATGATACTAGCGCAACTTTATGTTGAGGGGATTACCAAAAAGGTTCTGGCTCAAAGCTGCCAGCCGGAGCTCACTCGCTTCCCGAAGTTCTTTGCCGCACATCATGCCAACCCGGACCTGCTCTGACTTGGCCCCAGGCCGCTCCGCCTCAACTGACAGGGCCGGACTCACCCTATCTTCACCCCGCAACTACTTTCGGCTTTAGGTGTCCAGTACATGAACCATGCACAGTAATGACTTTCCAGCATCCTCCGTAGTAATAGGATTCTGCTGCCCACGAGGTCTAAATGCCCCTTCTCGGTTGACCCTTGATTTTCCATCTACCGTCTTAAGCGGCGGAGCTTCCCATCGGACCTTTTCCTGAGGCGGTGAACATAGACCCTTGTCGCGCGGTCCACGCCATCGCGGCGGAGATAAACAGTGAACAGACTTCAGATACTGAACAGACTGTGACTGAAGTGCAACGCAAGAATATCATCGGGGTATTCCTGAATACGGAAAGTGTAACCCGAAGTTACATTCCTTCGTTTCATTGTTCAGCTTGAGAACTGTAGCGTGGCTAAGCTAATTATTTCGGGTGAAATGAGCTTTCAGAAGTTCGAACCCTAGTTCCGTCCGTGTAAGTGCCGCAGCTACACTGCTGCAGACTGCTCGCAGTGCTCGGTTGCCAACATGGAAGGTTTGAGGTTCTTCATTCGGCCCGAATACTACATCATAAAGATCCAAACGGCACTAAATATGTGCTCTCTTGAAGTTGCAGTCTGTCAGTCACCGACTTTGCTGGCATCGTGCGCCCTTATCTAGTTCTATCACGGTCCATCGTTAGGAGAGAGAACACACACTGGAACTACCACAACCATCATGATTTTCTCTTCTAGATACCAGATAGACATACCTGAAGTCGATGTTCTGTCATATGTTTTCGGTACAGTCCATATCGCTGTGACATGTGTTTTGATTTCGTGTTTGCTGATATAGACCACAGGAACGTCAGCCTCGCAAGGGGATTTGCCCATTTTTGCCGATGCCGAGAAACCTGCTCAAAGTCTCCGTAAGCCCGAATTAGAGACTTGTGTCAAGAAACTAGCGGGTGGCCTCCGACAGACATTGGGATTACAGAACGACGATGTTGTCCTGGCTTACACTGGGAATTCTGTGAGTAGTCCCACGGTCATGGATGGCAATCAACCCCTAATACCGTGCCTCATCACTTCAGGTATGGTACCCAGTTATAATCCTTGGGTCAATCTGTGCAGGTGGGATCTTCACTGGTGCCAATCCGGAGTACACAGAGTCTGGTGAGTTACGAATTAATGATAAGATACCTCGGCACGAAGCAGCGAGCACATGGGTAACCCCGACTAGAACTGACCCACCAACTCACTGTTTCCGGCGCTAAGTGCATCTTCACGGATGCCGTGCGACTCACGACCGCACTGCAAGCTGCAAGGAGCGTCGGCATACCAAAAGAATCTGTCGTGCTCGTTGACAACGAGGGTCGGCCTAGACATGACAGTTGGCGTACCATGCAAACATTAACGGCTGAGCCATACTCGTGGGAGGCAATCCGCGATCCTCTAATTTTGGCGGAAAAGTGAGTTGCTGCAAGTGAACAAAAAGATGAATGCAATGCTGATCAATTTGCAAGGGTCGCTGTTCTTAACTTCAGTAGTGGGACAACGGGGAAACCCAAGGCATGCATGATCACCCACCGCAATCTTGTTGCAAATGCGGAACAGACGCTTCACCTTGATCGAGTGAGCGAGTCGAGAGCAAACGGCCAAGGATCTTCAACTCACGATGTTCACTGTGCGTTCCTGCCTCTCTATCACGCCAGTAAGTGGAAGTCTAGGATCTCAATCACACGCTAATGCATGAAGCACTGACCATGAGCTTAGGTGGACTTATGACTTATTGCGTGGTCAATGTACGCAGATCTTGCACGACAGTTACCATGCGTAAGTTCAGCCTAGAGCTTCTGTTGAGCACGATTCAGCGATTCCACGTCACGCATCTCCTTCTGGCCCCACCGGTGGTTGTGATGCTACTGAAAAGCAATCTCCTATCCCACTTCGAAGTTTCCAGCGTGAAGTCCATGTTTTGTGGAGCGGCCCCCCTTCAGCCGGAGCTTTCTAAAAGACTGGAAGAGGTGTTGAGTGGGGGCAAAGCTCGCAGCCGACAGGGATGGGGAATGAGCGAAGCCACGATGGCAGTCACTCTGTTTGCCCCTGACGAGTTCGATCCGTTACACAAAGGGGTAGGGTATATCCTCCCCAACATGCAGATGAAGATTGTCGGTGACGATGGTCGCGAAGTCGGCTGCAACGAAGAGGGGGAGGCACTCATTCGGGGCCCAAATGTGTTCAAGGGCTACTACAAAAACCCAAGTGCATCTGAAGAAGCATGGACCAAAGATGGGTGGCTGAAAACTGGAGACATCGTGTCAATCCAGGAGAGCGGACTCTTGACTATTTTGGACCGCAAAAAAGTACGTGCCCGAAGCTTTGAAAGGCTTTGACAGAACATGGAAGAATTTGCTGACCGTTTTGTGCAGGAACTCATCAAAGTCAAAGGGTTTCAAGTGGCCCCGGCCGAACTTGAGGGGCATCTCCTTGAGCATGAAGGAGTCAAGGACTGCGCAGTAATTCGCGTCACAAGGTTGGTTCCCACTGTTTGCCTCTACCGCTCGCATTTTACTTACACGAACACGCGTTTAGAGAGGGGCAAGAACACCCACAAGCTCACGTTGTCCCCAAAGACAACAACGTCACCGCCGAATCGATTATCAAATTCATGGAGAGCCGGCTTTCGGCGCATAAGAGGCTTACTGGTGGAATTGTGTTCACGGAGGTCATCCCCAAGTCCGCATCTGGCAAGATTTTGCGCCGCTTGCTTCAAGATCCTGCGACTGCGAAGTTAGCACGGCTCTAGCTATCGTCCGCTACTCATATTCGAGGTTGGACTTTTCGGTAGTTTCTCAGCGCCGGATACCATCTGAGAGCTATGTAGCCAGGAAGAATTCTTGTTTATGTCCTCTACGCCTAAGCCGATGACCATGCCCGTATTTACAACGAGTGGATAAGGCTCGGAGCTCAGGACAAGAGGTCCGGCGATGTGGGACATCGACAACGATAATGCGGGGTTGTCAAGTCGACCGATGTTGAGCCCGGTGGTGTCCGGGTGAAACGGGTTCCATCCTCGGGTAGACCCCGCGTCTCCACAAATGGTCGATGTAACATGGACTTTTGGGTTTAGAGTTCTTACGGCACTTAGAAACGAGCACAGGAACAAGCATTGGCGTGGATGTTGACCATCCACGCAGTTATATGTTGTACGCAGTGCTACCGTCACACATGGTCAGCAGGGCTGCAATGCCGCGGAAGGCGGTAGCTTCATCCTTATCTGTGGTGTTCATGTGTCACTGATCATCTAACACACTGTAACCAGCGGCATTTGGTAGTTTGTGGAACGCCCAGAGCTCTAATGGAACTTCTGCATCATAAATATTCTCTTATTCTATAGGAAGGGCCAAACAAGGCCTCATTCGAGGGTGATAATCTTACGTCAAGGGCCTTTCTATCTTAGGTCACGACCTCATGACTCGAGAAACCCGAAATGCTGATCCAGCTCTTGTGCCAAAGTGATGGAACTATTCAAAATCCACTGCATATCCATATTCAAGGGCTTGACGTTATGCCCGACCATACAGCTCATCTGTGTCCGGTCTCCGCCCTTCTCCCACGTCCCGTCGACCACGGTATGTGTCGGTAGCCCGAATTCTTTCGGGTCAACCTTCTTGTTCTTCAAAAGTCCACCGTTGTACCAAATGAGATCGTCTCGCACGTCGACATGTCCGATCACGAAGCTGCAGATTCTCTCGATGGAGTCATTGACCTTGTCCTTGAGCCAACCAACCATGGAACCGTAGTGCTTTTCGAAGGCATAGCTTGCCCCGCTGAGCTCGAGTCCGAACCACCACGTCTCCTTGTCACCGTACGTGATTTTGTAGCTGACTTCTTCGCGCACGTCGTAGGTATTTTGCCATGCTACATGGAGGAGACCCATCAACACGTCTAGGCGAGACTTGTCCACTACAACCACACCCGAATCACCCTCTTCGGCGTAGTCCTCAGTCCAAACGAGCGACTTGTTGAGCGCGGCACTGGGCTCGTGAATCTGGGACCTCCACCACTCATGTCGTTCGGCGAAGGCGTGTTGCCATAGTAAACGATCGTGAAAGAGGAGAGCACCGGTCTGCTCGTACAAGGGATCCAAGAAGAGCGACTCCGGAACTTGAACGAATACTGAGTCGGCATCCGAGAGTAGGACCTCTTCGAACGGTGCATACAAAGCCGCAAAGGCCTTGATAGCCCACCCACCCTCTACAAGCTTCAGGGTCTTATCGTCGACAACGCTCAAAACATCTAAGAATTGGAGCCCCTTGAAGCGAGCCAGCAGCTTCTCGCGGTCCTCAGGCGGCAAGTCCTCGTCTCCGGCATATACAATTTGAATCGTCATGTTGCAGTACAATATGTCTTGGAGGGCGCCAATAAGGTGCGTGGCGTATCGCATGGTTCCCTTGCCTGTCGGGATGACGAATCCACGTGACCCAGGGACGATGGATGAACGCAGGTCTGAAAAGGGCGTCTTGCTATCTGGATTCTTGGGAGAGTGCTGAATAAAAGGGAAGAACGATGCGATCGCACTCTCTACAGTCTCGAGAAGAGGCCGAGTGTTCTCCGATTTCGGTGCGTTGTCAAGGAATTTGACCCATTCCCGTGCTTTCTTGGTCCGTTGACCGAGCTCGTAGAATTTGGACTTGTACGGGGGTTGTATAGGATCCGCAATCAAGGATTTGGCCTCACTGATGATAGCATCAGCCTTTTTTTGCCATGGCGTCGGGCTATCGTCAGCTTTGGGCTTCTCGGTATGTTGTGGTGTAGGCACGACGTGCGTAGGATGCGTCGGCGATTGCGCCGATGGCGGCCTTGTTGGCAACGTCGGGTGATAAGAAGGAGCAAAAATGTATGTGGAGTACAAGAACATAAGTAAAAGACATGCGAAAAGAAGAGCCGTTGCCATCCGCGAGGATGGCATTCCTATGACGACCATGGCGGCCGAAAAGTCGCGAGGTGCGACGGATGTGTGAAGTTGAACAAGGACGTCTGGCGACGAAGAGGTCGCGTGAGAACGAATAAAGCAGGTCCAGAAATGGGGAGGAAGCTGAGGGTGCCGGTCCTACTTACTCTCCCAAATTTGCGCCAAAACCCCGGCTCCACGGGGAAGCAGGTTACGTACGCCGCTGTTGTTGCTTGCAAGGGTGGCTTAAAAGGGGCAGGGGTTTGCAGAAGAAAGTCCAAATCAGGCGGCCAACCAAAGCGCTGTTAGTGTTGGTCCAACAAGATGGATCGACGGATGTCAGCAGTGGATGTTCGGGATCTCGAAGGCTTCGGCTCAAGCACTGCAAACACAACTAAACTGGGCTTCTTTCAAAACATCGTTGAAACGAATCCGCGATTAACCTCACATTGATATTTTAGTCTGAACATTGTGTTTGTCGTGTCCCGGATATCTACCGCCGGACGCCGGCGGCTATTCATCGTCACGTACATGCAAGATACTCACCAACAAAGCGTTCCAACAGTTCCAACACGATAGACATGGATGCGATAGGGCAGGACAGCGGTTACATGCTCCTCTTTTCCTTGGCTCTCTCCCAACGAGGCTCGCGATGGGGACTGGGAATTCTCCCTTGCCACTCCTGCAGAATGCTGCCATGGCTGCTTCTAAGTTGTCACGAGTTATGGCACGCAGCAATGGGCATATGG
>JFFI01001785.1:0-34580 GCA_001563125.1 Colletotrichum salicis
ACGAAACCAAGATATCCAGCATCCCTGAATATGCCCGTTACGTGCGTTATTACGTGGAGCTTACTTATATCCTATATATAGGCTTTTTTCTTTTGTCTATTTCTCTTTAGATAATACAAGCCACTTTTACCACACTCTATATGCCCATTGCTGCGTGCCATAACTCGTGACACCTTACCATTGCATAAAAATCCGTCCTAGGGACGAGCTTAAAGATTGGTGACATCCTCTGTCCCACCTTTCCTTTCGCGATGCTCTGGAGGCCGCCATTACCATCGACAAGCTACTCACATTTACTTGTCTGACAGTCTTGGGAAGTAGCTGGTGCTGTTGTGTTATTCAGAGCCCGGCATGGAGTCTGCAACTGCTGAAGCACCGCCGATCCCACGCAAGCCAGCATATGTTCTTTGCAAATCACGGAAAGTCAAATGCGATCATAAAGCCCGGCATGCGGAGGCTGCGTCAAGGTTCGTTGTCCTTGAAAGCAATCCCCCCTCTAAGACACTGACTTGAGGATCTAATGGCAAATCATTGGTGATTTAGCTAGGCGCAGAGTGTGTGCCACGCGAGAACTCGAAGACCCGGAACCGGAAGAAGCCCAATGTTGAACTTTAGCGAAGACTGGCGCGGTGCGATAAACTACTTCAACAGTTCGTGGCTGCAGAAAAGCGCGAAGGAGTAGCAGCAGTACTCATACAGAGCCGAGTCCGAAAAGCGATACAAGTTCGAAGAGTGAGACTCAAGATCGGAGCCGAGACCGAGAAATGCAAGCTCTGGAGAACTCTCTCGGAAAGCTCGTTATCGACAATGGGTCCGTCAGGTTTACAGATAGCACCATTTGGGCTACGGTATTTGATGATGTAAAAACCCCGTTGACGGACCCCTTGATGGTAGCCTCCTTCGCCCGCCAGATTTCTGACAATTTGTCTACCTTCTTGTAGTTACAAGCCATGGGAGCAGCCGTGGATAATGTCGACAGTCCTTCGAGCCTGCCAAGCCTACCCGAAACAACAATTCAACAACTGTCCATTGCAAACGACGCAGGCATCATGAACGCAAGAGAGCCTAGATCCGGCAATCCTCAGCCTCTACATTCACCTCCAAGTCATGCTATGCTGCTATGGCGGATGTTCCTAGATCGAGTCAACCCGATAACGAAACTCATACACGTGCCCTCCGCGCAACGCCATCTGGTCAAGGCCATGACGACTCCGCCATCCTTACCGCGAGACATGGAAGTTTTGTTCTTCTCGATCTATGCATGTGCTGCTGGTTCGATGAGGCAAGAGGAGTGCACCAGGTTATTGGGTCAGTCTAGGATAGAGCTGTTGAATCGCTTTTCAATGACCTTGCGAACGCGGCTTTATCGTGCGCGCTTCTTGGGGAAGCCCACTCTTGTATTATTGCAAGCACTTGTACTTCAACTGGTACGGAAAACCGCTTTGATTCTCTAGATTGCGTTGATCTCCTAGGGAGCCGCGCATACCCGTTACCTTGCAAGATCGAGCGTCCAGCTAAATCATGTCCATCAGATAGCGATTCCAGATCGAGAGAGCGCCCACGCGAATTGGGTTATGAGCGGCGTCTGTATTCGAAGTGCCCAACAGCTCGGACTACATCGAGATGGTTCGCAACTGGGGCTTTCTCCTTTCGAAACAGAGCTACGAAGACGCGTCTGTTGGCACATTGTGCTACTTGACTTTCGGTTCGCCATGGCTTCCGGTTTCAACCCGACCCTACTATCACGCGCATGCAGCTGCAAAATGCCATGGTCAACAAGATTCGAATCATGGCGTGCAAGCCCAAGGGGGCTGTAGAGCCGCCGCCCGAGGAGAAAGGAGACATCCTGTTTCGTGTTTCACTCGAGGCGGCTGAACACGTTGTGAATCAGCTTCAAGTGATGGAAGGCTGGAACTTTGTGTGGTTTGTTTTCCAATACCTCGAGTACGACTCATTCCTCCACCTGATCAGTCGGCTTTGTCTCCAGTCCACGGGCGACTTGGTCGATCGAGCATGGAAGGTGCTGCCCGTTATTTATCATTACCAGGAAGACTACTTCGAAATGTCGGTCCACCCATATGCCGTTGCAGGAGCGGTCCTCGTTAGGGCATGGAGACATAGGCAGGAGAGCTTGCTGTCCCAGTTGGGCTACCTGCCCCCGACCCCAGATTACGTCCAAAGGATTCAACAGTGTTTGGCGGCCAATAGTTCAGTCGGCAGCTCCCCTCCCGAGCTGTTACCCCCATCAGGAGAGACTGCGCCAGAGACCACTGGGTTCGAGGACTCGGAATGGGGATGGAACTTGCCCGGGTTCAACATGGACAGGTACGATCTCGAATACGTCGTAGGAGAAGATCCTTTGGCATGGCCTCCGCCTCAGTAAAGACTGGAGTGGTCAATTCTGGATAGTAGTCGTGAGAACCTCCAGAGAAGAGAAAGGGCCAGAGACTGCAAGGTAGTGTCTATCTCCTCGCGGCCAGGAGAATAGCATAAAGAATCATACTCGAAAGTTGTGGCTAGAGCCTCAATAAGCTACAGATAGAGGAGACTCCCCTAAAGCTCAATCGCCTATCATCGATTCCACATATGTTACCTAGCAAGACCATCCTGTCATGGCTATCTTTCTTTACAGCTTATCGGGCGTCATTGCTGTTCCACAATGCTGTTCCTGAATCGACAAGCTCTACTCAGGCTCGGATCAACTATACAAACCAATCGCTATTCCTCAATCCGGGACGAAGTATGGTTCGGCGGTTTCTCATTGTCAACGAACCATATCCAGAACATGGAGTCATTGATCACGGAATCAAGTGTACGATGGTATTACAACTTGTCGCACCATCCTAGCGAAGCGGAGGGACTTCCTCCGCGCACGTGATATCCAATCTCCTAATCCCTGTTTCGTCCCGTCTCACACTGGCCCACCTTCACTCTATTTGTCTTTGCTCTCCACACTTTGATCGACTCGTGGCGGTGTTTGGATGAACGAGAAGAATTCGATGGCCCCTGACTGAGTACCTCGCCAAACAAGACTTTGAGGCTCAACGCAACGAGGACTCAGCTGCCGTGCCGGTCGTCCGTAGAGTTCTTTGAGGCACCTGCTGGAATGCCGCTTCGGTTACATCGGCAGAGGTCATTCAGGACTTCGAATCCGGATAGCCAGGAAGAAGAGACGATGCCCCGCCCCTGGAGCAATCCGAGGACCCGGGGGCCTGGGGGGTCCCAAGCTTTTTCGCTCCCTTCCGTTAATTGAGGGGCTCCGGGGGCTTAATGGGTCTGGTAAGGTGTAGATTAAATGTCGAGCCCCCTTCGAGGAGCGAGTTTTCCGTCATGACGGGTACGAAAGCGATCCTGTTTATATAGGTGTTGCTGGGACCAGTCGATCATTACATTGATCTACCACATCCCCGCCTGTCTTCCCATTCGTTCCAACCAAGTCGTTCTTTTTTGAAATCGCATTCTTTTCTTGACAGGTGCAGGACACGATGAAGTCGCAAATCTTAACGACCAGCCTCTTGGCTGTTGGAGCGAGCGCTCTTGAGAAGCGTGCCTGTACCGCGACGGTGGAGTGGCCCGGCTTCGCGAATGTCAAGCACGCTTTTGTCTTGTAGGCATGCCATCTACCTACAGTCTATCTTACAGACAAGCTAACATCTACCAGCGGCGACTCATATTCCCAAACAGGCACATTACTTGGCGGCCTCGAATCATCATCATCCAGCTAACAGATCACAGGCTTCAACACCTCCCTCGAAGCCCCCAACCCCGCCAACCCCCTCGGAAACCCTTCCTACCCGGGCTGGACCTCGTCCAACGGCCCCAACTGGGTCGACTACCTGACCGTGAAGCACAACGCATCCCTCCTGTACACCTACAACCTCGCCTACGGCGGCGCTACCGTCGACGCCGACCTCGTCAAGCCCTACGCCGACACAGTGCTCACCCTCAAGGACCAGGTCCAGACGCTCTTCAGCAACGCCTACGCCTCAAAGACGGCCCCTGCTTGGACCGGCGCGGACTCTGTGTTTGCCTTTTGGATCGGCGTGAACGATGTCGGCAACTCGTATTGGAGCGGCGCCGACGCTACGTCTGCGCTCAACACGAAGATTGTCGATGTCTACCAGGGCCTGGCCAAGGAGCTGTACGAGGCGGGCGCGAGGAACTTTGTGTGGTTGACGACGCCGCCTGTCGACCGGACGCCGATGCTCCTTGCTGAGAACGCGGACGCGCAGAAGCTTTGCAAGGATGACGTTGCTGATTTCAACGGCAGGGTCAACGGCATGGCAAAGAATGTTACGACGTGGGAGGGTGCGAACTCGTGGGTTGTTGACGCCAACGGAGTGTTCAACGGTGTGCTTGACAACGTTGCCAAGTTCGATTCTACCAAGGGGTACAAAAACACCACTGGCTACTGTGACGCGTACAAGGAGTAAGTCAACCTTGAAATCGGAGATCCTGGCGGGCAGAAGGTGATAAGCTAACCTTGGAACAGCGGTACAACTGCTCAGGATACCCTTATTGACAGCTGCACTTACCCGGTCAACGAGTACTTCTGGCTTAACACGCTGCATCCTACTTACCCCATCCACGATGCAGTTGCCGAGACCGTTGCTTCAGCCCTGGAGGCCGGGCCCAACGTGTGCTAGTTGGTGGCGTTGCTGAATGCTCGTGCCAATTATATTCTCTTGTATTTACTTCCGGGGCTATGAATATATCAAAATGGATTGCTATATATGGGTAACGGCTCGGGGAGTATGTTGCCAGACGACTTGCCTGCATGTGTGTCAAATCATGAAATTACCTGGAAGAACTGCATGTTGAATCAGATGAAGGAAAGTAAGAGGCTATCTTTAGATCGCTGTGGTACTCGTGCGTATACCGCGAAGCATCTAGCGGTTGAGCACACTTACGTTACCCATTCGAAGTCATGATCTACTTCTCAGCATCAGTCGTTCCACGTCACGTCGCCCGAGACCTTCTCACTTTCGCTGCAGCCGCCCATTTTCGCCAATGGGTTGAATGGAACGTAGTTGCCCAGAGGAAAAAGTAAGCCTATCATGTCCATCATTACTAGACAACGGGGCTTTGCCAGGGGCTGAGCAGACTGCCAAGGCGCTACGGCTTAACAGGTTGCAGCATTCAGTGTCTGATCATGATGCTCTCCAGCTCAGCAAAGAGCAGGGGAACTGAAATTAATGCTGTGACAAAGCATCAACCTTGCTAAGAAAAATTGTTGATTCCTTCGAGATAGGGGCTTAGAGATATCGCTTTTCTCAATCACATCGCAAAGTGGCGCGACGTCATGTCGTGAGAATCAGCTAGGATCCTGTTTGACGATAAATCATTGGTTCCACGTCAATTGCGACGTGCTGCAGAAAGTCAACTACTCAGTATCATCTTTGAGAATATCGTCGCGATGTCATTTGCTACTGGGACTTGGGCTGCGACCTCGAATTTTCCCAGGGGAAGAGGAATTATGCTTGAATTAAGCTAGAAAAGAGGCTTGGCTCTAAGTCAACAGCTTCCTCGGGCTGGCGAATGACCAGGAACGAGCCATGAGGGATGAACATGGGGGGCGTAAGCCTTGCAAGTACCAGTCACCAGCCCAAGTCAGTGCCTGTCCATTTTCTACGGCTCCGCCCTAGACGCCGACTTGTGACGGTGAGAGGCTGTGGTCAACAGTGACTTCCAAGGCTAACATGTCGCCCTCGATGTACGCCAAATACCAGTGATTCGGCCGTTCGGCTTTCTTGGCAATGAATACAAGGCCTCTCTGGTTGTGGCAGAGCCATGTGTCGTGCCCAGAAGGAGTGGCAGAGTGGGAATCGGGCGGGGTGGGCAGAACCGCAAGACGCCCGGGGCTAGTGCGGCACAGCATGCGCCAGGCATGCGCCAGGCTTCCTTCGCCCGGCCGGGGTGAGAGAATTGTATGCGAGAACCCAGAGCGGATGGTAGAGCAGGCTTTGGTCGTGTAATCACTCAGGCGTGTTTGTGATACTTTAAGTCAAGAGAGAAAGCCAAACTTACCTGTAAAACTTATTATATCATTCATCGGTCTTGCTCAGCAACAATTACACTATATCTGATCCAAATACTCACGACACACCCGGACCAAGGACTTACATAGGAGGACCGGATCATACCTCTTCAGACATGAATTACATGGACGTCCAATTAATCGTGGGGCTCGTGTTCACTGTTGTGCTTGGACTAGCTGTTATCGCGGGTCTTGTATTCTTCGTTTCTCTTCTCCGAAAAACATCCAGAGGCTATCATGACCCCATTTGCCGATGGGTGGCCATCACCAAAGCTGCCATGGGGCTTTGGCTATTGTAAGCATCCCAACTCCGTCTATCTGATGGCAACTAACATTAATGTTCAACTGTCTCCAGCGCCGAACTCATTTATGTCATTGTCAGCATCATCTCCTTCGCAAACGGGAGCTCCTATGACTACTACTCCTCACTGGCCAAGTTTATCTCGTACACCACGAGCATCCTCTCTTGGATGCTCGACGTCAGCCAGGCCTTGACTTTCTTAGCACTCTTCTATCTCGCCCAGGCTATCACCCTCCTCCGCACCGACGAGACCTCAAAACGTTATCGAATCGGCAAGAAATTCTCTATCGGAGCAGTCATCTTAATCTCACTGCTCAGCTTCACGGGAATGTGCCTTTGGATCTCCACCAGAAACGCTTATTATTCTTCTTGGGTCTATGAAAGTAGCGAATACCAGGGCGTGATGATGAGAAGATTGGTGGCTCAGATTTTCGACCTCGTGGTTGGCATCTTTAACCTCTTGTGCGCCATTGGCGCCGTCACATACGTTGCCCTAGTACGCAAGAACGCCCTCAAGGGTCCTCTGCACAAGGTCAGTTTTTGCTTTGTTTTCACCGCCTCTCAGTATTAGACGATGCGGCTGCGAATGGAGTTTGAATGCTAAAATTTCTGGGTTAGGCTTCGAACCTTGCGCTCGCAATCAGCATTGTGTGGCTTCTCCGTGGAGTTTGGTCGCTCTTTATGTCGCTTTACTCGAGATACGGATACGTCTTCTACGACAGCGACACCAACATCTGGTTCAACGTTATCTCGATAATCATCGGCATCTTGGGCGCATTCGCAGTTTATGTCATGCTCTACTTGCTGGCCACTAAAGATAAGTACGGCCTAAACACGCGCGGAAAACTGGCGCAGCCCACGAAGTTGGAAGATGAAGAGGCTTTGGGAGCCCATGTTACCACTGCCAACAGAAGATCTTCAGTTGTGTGATGACATCTTGGGTAGTCAGCAAAGTGCGAACTGTCCATCCGGAGATCTGTTCTTGCTGGTAGGAACTAAGGTGGCGCGGCGGATACGCCTGGTTGTGATTGCGAAATAGGGGAGGGTGAAGGACAGCGGGATACCAGACATGTGTGATGATACTCAATGCTTCTAACTTACGGATACACGACATCTAATACAATATACCTCCATCTACTTTGACTTGTTTAAATGCAGCCCGTGGACTCTGGGTTTACCATGTGTCTCATTTTTCTTCTTCAACAACATACTCGTCGGGTGCAACAAAGTCCTCAGACCCCCAGGTCTTGGCAATGAATCTAGATATAAGTCAGCAAAGTGCTGGGTCGGTCTGTGGACGCGTCTTACTTGGTATGGCTTCCTCTTGCAGCCAACTCGCCCTTATTGTTGAAGAATGTTACTGTCGTGTATGCAAGTGTTTTTCCCACTAAGAGAGGTCAGCTTGAGCCCAACGGCATTGCAAGGGGGCTACTACGTACTCTTGTCACATGTAGCTGTACCCGTCATGATGTCGCCAGGTTTGCCTCCGGGGTTGAGATAGGTGACTATTGCAGTTAGCTGACTGGTAAAACACTGGCTGTGAAGTATGTCGTGAACCCTGACAGATGAAGATGAACGCTTACCATTGATGTCAGTCGAGACACCAGTCATGAACCGTCCCTTGGAAGCGACGGCGAGAGAGCCACCGAGGTCGACGAGACTAGCAAGAGTTCCGCCATGAATCGTGGAGAGGCGATTCTATGGGAAAGCATTCATCAGCAATTGGTCATATTTGCTGCGAGCGACCATGGATGAGACATACTGTGTGCTCCTTCTGGATTGCCAGCTCAAAGTCGACCTTGCCTACCGATGCGCCAGTCACCCGGAACTACTAGAAAGTGAGTAAAGCATCGCGCATAGCTGTGGCGATTCGAGCATACGTTGTTGCCAAGAAGTCTAATGTTGTGTCAATACTCAATAGTTGATGCATTTTAGAACCGGGGCAAGCCAGCTTACCTCGGCTCAAGTCCAGAGTCCTTGGTGAAGGAGTTGAAGACCTGATGGGTGATTAGACTCAATTGTCGGCCTATTTATGAACCAGAAACTCACTGAGCGCACGAAGCGCAATGGTGGCAGCTTTGGAGGCATTGTCAAGACTTAAAGGACAAACAAACTGACGAAAATTGGTGAGAATGAGCTTCAAGGTGAACTCGGCGAGCTTCGGGAAGGGAGTCGCGACGGGGAACATGACGTGCGGCCGGGTGCAGTACGTACCTATCTTTGGCTGATAACGGATCTTATCTATATCTAGATAAGATAAGAAACACAAGCTCCAGGGCAGCCAGGCACCACCCACAAGAGCCCCTGCCTAAGGCGGAAACCTCCGCAGACAGTTGATGATTGAATGATCGCTGCGCCGTGCAGTTCACCTGGTCGCAAACCATCGTGAACTTGACAAACCACCACTCTCGACTCCCACACGACCCCGAACTCGAGTCCGAAACCTCGCGCCGCCCATACGAACATGCGATAACAGACGAATCCCACCTTTCTTTCTCTTCTCCTCAAAAAACCAGCGCGCAAATCGCCCATCATGTCGGTCAGCTCGGGTCAATCGCTCCAGCTGGCCGACTACCTGGAGAAGCTGCCCGGCACGACCTTTAGGAAGCTGTACCTGCAGCCCTCTACGGCCTTTGCCATCTTCCGCAGGATGATTCCGCCGCTGGGTGAGAAGCCCTGACCTCCCCTTGGTCCGATAACTTAGGGCATTGAATTGTTGCGTTAGAAAGAGAGCAAGGTCGCTGACCTAGAAGCCCAGCCAAAACCATCGTCATGGCTATTCTATACATGCCGCAGCCTATGCTGCTAGAGGATCTCGATATTTGGGTCAAGCCAGACTCAAGAAGGTGCGCGCCGAGTTCCCATTATGTGACATACTCTCGCCGTCTAATACATTATCTTGCTCTCTCTTAGGCAAAAAGACCAAGCAATCTCGACCCTTCGCAGCCTACACATCCTCCAAATCACTGCCCCCTCGAAAGAACGTCCACAAGAGATGCAGCTCACGACGAACTTCAAAAACTCGCTGCGCCTCGCACTCGAAGGCGGCGGATCTCACAACTCCTTCGGCGTGCCCTCCTCCCTCCCCGTCCCGCCCGAAATCACTGTCCCGTTTCTAGACCGCTACGCCCGTCGCAAGTGGGAGGACATCCTCCACTACATTGTCAACACCGTGAACCCCGGCGGCGCCGACGTCAGCGGACCTAAGGCGTCTGTTAAGGATCTGCTCGCCGCGGGAGCGCTCGTACGTCGCGCCAATGGTGCCGTCGGCATCACACAGGCCGGCTTCACCTTCCTCCTCCAGGAAGCAAACGCTCAGGTCTGGACCCTGCTGCTTCTCTGGCTTGAGGCCACCGAGCACGCCTCTGCCGTCACGGGAATGGAGAGCACCGACGCACTCAGCTTCCTCTTCCTCCTCGCGAGTCTCGAGCTCGGCAGGGCCTACGACACCCAGGCTCTCACTGAACCACGGCGCAATATGCTCCCCAGTCTTCTCGACTTCGGCCTCATCTACATCCCCCAGCACAAAACCCAACAATACTTCCCGACCCGCTTAGCAACGACGCTCACGAGCAGCTCCAGCGCCCTCCGTAGTGCAGGCGCAGGCTTCTCTGCTGCCCTTGCGGCAGCCACCGGCCCACGGCCCTCCAACGGCCTGACCCCTGGCGGAAGCGAGGAGAACAAGGGCGGCAGCATCATCGTCGAGACGAACTACCGCATCTACGCTTACGGCCAGACCCCACTACAAATCGCCGTCCTCTCACTCTTCTGCAAGCTCAAGCTGCGTTTCTCCGACATGGTATCAGGCCGCCTCACGCGTAACTCGATCCGCAACGCCGTCGAGCGCGGCATCACAGCCGACCAGATCATCTCATACCTCGCCGCCCACGCCCACGAGCAGATGCACCGCATGGCCGCGGTACGGAATCGACCCGTCTTGCCGCCCACCGTCGTCGACCAAATCCGGCTGTGGCAGCTCGAGACGGAACGCATGACGACCACGAGCGGCTTCTTGTTCCGCGACTTTGACAGTCCTAGGGAGTACGAGGACATCGCGGGCTACGCGGCAGAGATTGGCGTACTGACATGGCGCAACGATAAGCTTGGCATGTTCTTTGCTAGCAAGCACGAGCAAATTAGGGATTACCTCAAGTTGAGAAAGAAGGCTGAAGATTAGACAAAGGCGCTATGGTGCTATTCCGAGAGACATAGACAGACCTAAGCACGGGTCTAGAGGCGCCCGGGGTATTACAGGGCGACTATATGCATTAGCAGGCGTTTTTCGGGGTGGAGACGGTTCAGGCTGGTGTAGAAAGTAAATGGGTATTGTTTTTTGCAGCTAACTTTTCGTCCCTGATAACCTCCATCTCTGGTGAACGCCATCTAAAACAATGCAAGGACATAGGGTCCTTTCTTCATACACTCCTCCTGTCCGACAAATGCTCTTCTTGACCGAGTCGAACAATGCGATTATGACTCCGTTTCCCCAAGTCCAAACAAACCCAACATGAAAACATCGATGGGCATGGTTCACAATAACCCTCCGCTAACAATGTACTTCAGACCGTCACATAATGCTTGCTCGCATGACATTCCCCTGTTTGCCCTTGCCAGCATCTCTCTCCATCTGGGAGCCGCCTCTGCTTCGCCTTCCGCCTCCGCTTCCACTAAAGAGCCGCGCAACGAATCCCCTGTCCGAGTTTGTACCTTCTGGCAGGAGTACACTGCGTCCCATCCTTCGAGCATATGCCTCTTGCCATGCGTGTAAGCTTTTCTGGGCCTCGGGTGTACCGCAGAGTGCTTGGAGGTGTAGGAAGATGCGAAGGCTCCGATTATCTTCGTCTGAGAGTCGCTTAGCCTCTTGGATAGCGGCAGTACCGTAGCGGTCGAGGGCCGTTGTGGTGCTTAGGGGAAGATTGCCACGGCCTTGGTAGGTAGCACGTTGTTGAGCAAGAATACTGGCCTTGGAGGCGTGGGCCTTGACAAAGATTGATAGAGTCTGCTCTTGAAGGGATTCGCCTTGGAAACGATCCTGTAAAGACATAAAACGACCCGACCAATAAGCTGATGGCTGCGCTGTCGTGATGATGAGTGGATTAAATTCAGGAGTAACGGGTGTGGGGGTTCTTATAGGAATGGTCGTTGTCAGAGTCGAAGAGCTGCTGGTCTTGCGAGAAGGCACTGTCTGAAGTGAGGCCTTGCGGTCGCTTCCGGTGAAGCTCACTAGAGATGTTCTAGAGAGAGAGGCTGTGAGGTTTGACAGAACGGTAAGAGTGCGAGACTTGGGGAGCCGCTTCTTCTCTACTCCGCTTAGTTCTGGCAATCTCGACTGCTTTTGAGAACCTTTGAGAATAGGGCTGCTTCCGCCGGAGTTTTCAACCGTATCGCTCGCGCCTCTCTCGTTTTCGGACGACACGGGTAGATAAGACTGCCCTGGCAGGTGTGCGCCACCCGTGATGGCGGTGACGGGGAAGCTGGCGACAGTCGGGTTGCTGGACAATGGTCCTCCTGTGGTGAAGCTGGCTGACAGTCGTCGAACTCCGTGAGATCTTGCCAGGTACATTTGGTCTGCTGTTTCCGATGGTGGTATGAGCTGGTTCTCTTGGGAACGAATTCTCCCACACTGCGCAAGAGCGGCCTCATCTGGAGATGGAATGCGCGTATTGTCAGCGTTGGCGTGGGAAATCTCCCCCAAGACTCGACGGTCTTTGACAGTAGCTTGTCTTTGAGAAGTGAGATATGGTTGGTAGCTTCCACTACCGGAAAGGATGCCTTGCCGCTGAAGAGGTGGGCAGGTACCTCCTTGGGATTTTCGATGGTTGGGATTGACACGTTCGATGGCTCCATCACCTTTGCTTGTTTGGGAAGTCTTGAGATTATCGCCTTGTCGATTAGGGCCAAGAGCTGAATGGCCGATTCCCGAATCAGCGTCTGTCTCTGGCTGTGAGATGTCTGAGGATTGCTTTTCGGTGTCGTTGATGCTCGAAACGACAGTGATTGCTGCGGCACGCTCAAGATCCGGTCCGCTGCTACGCTGGACAGGCCCAACAGGTCCCGAGATAGTCGGACGCGACGTGGTGTGCTTTGGTGTCCGAGAATTGCGGTTCCGAAGCGGAAGGAACGAAGATGCAGATAGACGGTCTCGCATTTTTCCAGTAGAATGATGAGTGCGGCAAGGTAGATGATGCACTCGAGGAAAATGAGGTAGGGAATCGCCCAAATGAGGACGGTGATAGTTACCTGACTGGCAACAAGGGTGTGCTTTGAAGCGGCAACAATGATGTTGATAGACTGAGTGAATGAGAGGAAGTTGAGAGTAGCCGCGAGAAAACAAGACTTGGCCCAAAGAGCAAAAAGGTGGAGGTTGGCGTTGGCCAGGTCGATGCAGAAATGGGAAGTCGTGATGATGCAGCGGGCGGTGTGGGCGAGTAGGACCAGGCCAAGCGATCCGGACCCGGCGGGGGACATTGTCTAGAGAGGAAAGGGAATTACAAGAAGTAAATCAGACGAGAAGGGAATTTCAGTGTTGGAATACGCAGTCAGAGCGGTGAATTGCAGCTGCGGCGAGGTGAGCCAAAGGTGAGGTTCAGATGAAAAAGTGCTCTGATGTTGTTGGATGTTTGGAGGATGCGTTCGACATCGAGTGCACGGTCGAGGCCCTTGAACAAATGTCGACTCACATGCAGCTCTTGCCGAGCGAGAGAGAGAGAAAGAGAGTTGGATCATCGGGGAAGGTCGAGTGCTGTTATCATGGCCATCATCGCCAACTTCGCCTGACGCCCCTGCCGCGATGTTTATGCCACCACAGGTGGCGGAGGCAGCCTCTGCCGCATCTTGGTTTGTTTACCGAGCGTCACTTCCCTCTCTAATCATCGCTCTTACTGTGGCTGAAATGTGCTCATAAATCTTTACTTCGTTAAACTATGCCGTGTCATGATGCGTGGGGCAAGAACGACATCCGGCGCCGACATCGATGATGCAGGACCCTTTACATGTAGTAACGTCTCGGTGCGAGCCAGACACTTCAGTTCTCCCATCCCTCAATATTGAACTTGAATACCTCGTCACCCTGGCCTCTTTCAATGACGTTGCCATTACCATCCCACAATGCTCTCTCGCGATATGTCACGTTGCCATCCCAGTCAACCATGATGATGGTTTGCCGCTGTGTCCCGTACAAACCCACCTCGAAGCCCATGGTGCCTTGGGCAGGAGGATCGGGTCGTTCACCCAGCTGCAGGCCTTCGGCTGCCTTTTGGTCATCCGTAGCCCATTGACCCGGGCCTCTGGAGACTGCCTCTTCCATGGATTTTCGGTGACTCTCGTCGCCCAGGGGAGGCACGAAGATGGATTGCTTCAACTCCTTGATGTAGTCCGCCAGGCTCATATCTGGGTGCTTGGGTAGCGTATCGGTGTCCAGGACTTTGAACAGACGCTCAGCTAGAGCATCCTCGTCCAAATTGTTCGAGACAGCTTCCTGGATGGCCTCCTTGATCAAACGTTTTCCATTCTCAACCTTGGGCCACGGTTTGGGATCATCATACACGGTGTTGCTGAGACCGTAAACCTCGCCTCGCTGCTCTCCGATCCACGGTACGTCCTGCAGTTCGTCACACCGATTGGAGATAATGGCGATTCCCTCGAGCGCACGTTCAGGCTTTTCGTCGGTACCGCGCTTTCGCTTCAATTTGCCCGCCACCATGGAGAAACCCCCGACGCCCTTCACACCCCCATCCTTGACGAGGTGATTGACCGATGTTGGGGCGGGCTCTGCGGCATCGAATCCCAGCCAGGCGGTGACCATGCCTCCGCGGCTGCGGGCAGCGTGAATGGGGTGGTTGGCATCCTGTATATCTGTCTCGCGGTAGTTGGTGAGAACTGCGAGTTGGCCGGTCTTGGTGATGCCGAGCCAGGTGCCCTTCTCCGCTCTTTGAAGGTCGCGGGCAGAGAGAACAGTGGCGCCGGAAGGATGAGTCCACCAGTGCGGGCGGGACGTTGGGCGTAGGATAAACTCGTCCCGGTTGTCGACAACGATGAGTGCGTAGTCAGGGTGGGCGGTAGTGAGCAGAACGATGCACATGCTGGGCGGTTCTTGTGGTCTTTTGAGGGTGCCTGCCAGGTGTATCGATGACTTTCGAAATTGGGTCTGTCTGCGGGTGACAGTCTTGGTTGAGATGAGTTCCTTGAGGCTTTGACCCGATAATGGATCCTTGGAGGAGGTGCTCGTGTTTATGTTTCTGTAGACGAGCGGCGGTCAATGAAGCCTGTTTCAACCTAGAAATTGTTGGTGAATTAAAGGCCTGACGTGTCTATGTATGACTGGTGTTCGTGATGGTTAAGTTTCAATATGGTACGTGACGGTGTGTCCAAACTCTGCAAACCCCTGGGAGTTGTTGGTCTTTTAATGTTTTCTGTTCTTCAATCTATAATCAGTCCACCTCAGGAGCACCAGATTCCAAGGTCAGCTCGGCTTAGCTTGGTCTGGTTGGAGATGGTATTGCCTCGGTCTTGGAATCATGCATCGCCTGACGCTGGAGCTTGGCAGGCTGTTGGGGAGTTGGCAGCGTGGCCGATCCTATGTGCTCCGAGGGTCGGACAGCGGTGCCGGCCGGGGAAGATGACAGCATTCTTCCAGGCACGCCAGGTTGGAGGACCAGCTTCAGCTTGCGAGGCCGAGCGGAAGCTGCCTGTGGCCCTGGGCATGTGCTGTGCTCTGCAGTGTGCTGGCAGCTGCACAGCGGTACTGGAATCTGCAGCAGCAATACGACGCGAGCAGCTCGGTTCGGGTTCGGATTCTTGGCTAGGGACCAGGTGCGTGCAGCTGATGGCACTCAAACTCTTCTTCTCAGTTGGGAGTTGGCGTGGCTCAAGATCCTGTCATGAATATGGCGTGAGGTTGAGGCTGGTGATGCTCTCACTGTGGCTGTGCCGGAAGCCAGGAGACTCTTTCCTCCGAGATATTATGTAATGACATCCGACCTGTGCTACATTAGGTAATCAAGATTAGATATTCCCGGTCAATCTCCCCGCACTGTCCAACCCCGCCAACCTTCGCGTCCATATCAAAACTTCGAATTCCAACTGCCCGGCTTACCCTGTGTAACAACCAATGCAGTGCTGCATGCATCAGACAGATGATGACCGCAGTGTACCTTTTCATGTTGCAAAAGTTGGTCAGACACGCAACGGGATGACGGACCTTTTTACTGTCATCAACAGATGTAGAGACAGTCCGAAAATTTCAGCCTCCTAGTATCCGACGATCAGCAACTGTTGGACTCGTCATCAGCTTCGTGGTTGCGAAAGTGTTGACTGCACCATGTCAACGCGTCTACCCTGACTATCTTGCAGTCGTTTTTCTCGCTAGATCTCATCTCGGGTGCCCAAACTGTCAGCAATCTCGGAATCAGTCGTCATCAGCTATAGTAGCTGTGGATGTCGCCCCAAGACACCAAGTAATCCATGCCAAACCCTCCCGGCTGAGACGGCCGGCGGTGTGGATACCAGAGGCCCCTTCTTTCGGCCGACCAAGGATCGCCCTCGCGGCGAAAGTATCCTTGGCAACAATCGTAATCCTACCTATCGATCCGGCATGGTCCTTAGATGCGGAAGCCTGATACGGAGACTCCGGGCTCACTCTGGCGGATATTGAACCCTGAAAGTCAAGTTCGAACTTTGAACATCACAGTCACAACTTACGGTGTCCCAGTCGGAGGCGGTCCGAACAGATTAGAGCCTCCGCGCGTCTTCTTCAATGCAGAACTTTGTTGGCTGCACCGTGCTATCCTCTAGCCTCTCTGACTCCTCCGTGAGAGAAACTACGAAGCAATGCTCCGAACGCATTCGACCTTCCTCATTCGACATGGCGCGTCGGCTGTTACCCGGTGCGAGCTCAGCAATCGCTGCAGTCTGACATGAACCGGCACTATGTCCCGCCGACTCTCTGGGTGCAATGGCAGCGTGTGCTCACCAAAAAGCCCAATGACAATCTTAAGTGCTTACGTCCTCAGTTTTTTCCGCCAACACGACGACATGGCCTCGTAGCCCGTCTATGAGTCTTGCAAGGCATCTATGTTTCGCTTAGGCTCCGCGTCAACTTGGCAGAGATTGCGCAAACTTGTTGGTCAAATCAAAAAGATGTCGCCTGACGTGAGTCAACAGGCATGCATCGATTCCGGGCCTGGGAAGTAAGCTCAACCTCGTGGCGCGCCGGGTCATCGTCGGGGTGCGATCATTTAAGCTTGTTTGACAAGCTTCTTTATTAGTTGACCTAATTCTTGTCAGTTTCTTACAACTTTCGAATTGCTCAGCCACGCTGCCTCTGCAAAACGAATTTCACACTCATTCGAGCCATTGAGTTCGACTCAACCTTAACCCCTAGCATTATCAGCGAATAGCGTACCCTGGACGAGCCATTGCATCGACGCTCACTGTGAAGCCTAGTCCGAACAATGAGCTCGAGATGTCTCAACGACGACTCCCTCGGGCCTAGTGTTGAAGGCTGCCGCGGCGATTTTGACTTTACTCTCCGGTTCGAGAGGATCTTCTTAGCCATTATCCCCGCAGCCGTTTTTGTCGCTCTCTCGCTTCCGCGAGTTGCCTACCTTGCGCGCAAGCCGCGCATTGTCGGCGCCAAAACATTTCAAATAATCAAATTGGTATGAGATAGTGATTTTGGGCAAACTCCTGCCAAGTTTCGGTTCTAAAGTTTCCCTTTGTTTAGGCCATAATAACAGTATTTGCAACACTTCAATTTGCAATTCTCATCCTTCAGACAACGTCGAGTGGCTCTCGCATCGATGGATTTGCCGCCTCGGCGTCAGCTCTTGGTTTCCTTGCCGCTCTGTTCATGGTTGGTTTATCGTATGCCGAACACTCCAGAGCACCTCGGCCCTCGTTGCTTTTGACTGGCTATGTCTTTCTCCAAATCCTGTTTGACATTGCTCAAACGAGGACGTCATGGTTGATTGCCAGAACCTTTTCAACTCAACTGTTCGCAAGACTATTCACGGCCTCGCTGGTCATCAAAATCGCCATCCTCATCATCGAGGCCCAGAGGAAGTCACGATGGATTCGCTGGACCGCCGAAGAACACAGTCCGGAAGAGACAAGCGGCCTTTTCAGCCTCGGCGTCTACTGGTGGCTCAATCGCCTTTTCCTCCATGGATATCGCAACGTCCTGAAGGTCAGCGACTTGTATGCTCTCGACCATGGCATGATAGCCGAGACGATGCAAGTTACGCTAGCTCAAGAACTTGAGAAATGCAAGAACCGAGGCAAAAGCCACGGGCTCGCAAGAGACCTAGCCAAGGCCTTGGCTGTCCCTCTACTCTTGCCTGTCGCCCCACGGATTGCCCTCATCGGATTCAGCTTCAGCCAGCCGTTCTTCATCCAAACTCTTCTCGAGTACCTCCAAGATGACAATGCGTCAAAGAATCTGAGCTACGGTCTTATCGGAGCTGCTGTCATGATCTATTCCGGAATCGCCGTCTCTACGGCTCTTTATTATTACTTTCAGCAGCGAGCCTTGTACATGTCTCGAGGCTGCCTATCAGCAATCATCTACCAGAAGACCACCGAAGCCGCACTCACGGACACTGGCGATGCGGCAGCAGTGACTCTCATGAGCACCGACACCGAGCGCATCGTTCGTGGGTTCTACAGTCTGCACGAAATCTGGGCCAACTTTATCGAAATCGCACTTGGATGTTGGCTACTACAGGGCCAGCTCGGTACAGCCTTCGTTGCGCCTCTCATTGTCATTCTCGTGTGTACCGGCGTCACCGCTGCTGTGGTCAAGTTCACCGGCGAACGCCAGTCTCGCTGGATGGCTCAGATTCAGAAGCGTGTTGGACTCACTTCCAACGTCATCTCCAACATGAAGTATCTCCGCATCTCTGGCATCACACAGCCTGTCGCAGAGTTCGTCCAGAAAATGCGCGTTGAGGAGATGCGCATTGGCAATCAATTCCGCTGGCTGATCATTGTCACGGCGCTTGCTGCACTCGCCCCGAGCATGCTCTCTCCCGCAGTTACGTTCGTCTTCGCGCAAGAACGCCTTGATACTACCACCATCTTCACGTCGTTCTCATTCTTGGTCCTTCTCAACAACCCTTTGGGCCAGCTTTTCCAGTCTATTCCAACCATCGTTGCCGCTTTTACTTGCCTTAATCGGATTCAGAAGTACCTCGAGGGAGAATCCCGCATCGATTTCCGGCAATCTGCATATCCTTCGGCATTCCAGGAGAGGTCATCCGACGAGAGCCCATTTCGAGACAACTCAGATGGCATTTCCCTGGAAACCTTTCCCGATCGGAAAGACTCCGAATCCAATAGCACGAGGCCCGCAATTTCTCTTGTCGATGGCAGCTTCGGCTGGACGGCAGACAAGATGGTTCTCCGGAACATCACTGCCTCTATCCCGGCCTCTCAGCTCACGCTCGTCGTTGGGCCTGTAGCATCAGGAAAGTCCACCCTGTGCAAGGTTCTCCTAGGTGAAGTACCGTTCAACACTGGCTTAGTCTCCGTGCCATCACGCAACGCTGCAATCGGATACTGCGAGCAGAATCCGTTCCTGTCAAACGGCTCCATCAAAGATAACATCGTCGGATGGTCAACTTTCAACCAAGCCAGATACGACGAGATCATCGACGCATGTATGCTATACACGGACCTTCTGCTTCTTCCATATGGTGATGATACGAAAATTGGAAGCAATGGGATCATGCTCAGTGGTGGCCAGAAGCAGCGCGTGTCATTAGCCCGTGCACTGTACTTGAATAGCGATCTCCTGATTTTCGACGATATCCTGAGCGGGCTTGACAATGACACAGCGTCCGAAGTCTTCAGGAGGGTGTTTGGGCTCGACGGAATCATTCGGCGACGGAAAGCAACAGCAGTACTTTGCACACATGCAATCAAGTATCTACCACTGGCAGACCACATCATTGCCCTAGGGACCGATGGCACTCTTGCTGAGGAAGGTACTTTTGCCGACCTGATGCGCGACAAGAAGTATGTCGCCAGTCTTGGGGTGAAGGCCACAGACTCTGATACCGATTCCGACTTTGGGTCTGAGACTTCCAACAAACCTACCGCCGGTCAACTTCCGAAAGCGAAGCGTGCTCCGGCCGTTGCCGACGAGATGATGGAGAAGTCGAGACAAACGGGAGACGTGAGGGTCTACGCCCACTACTTCCGTAGTCTGAGCTTAACGTCAACCATCATATTCGTTCTCTTCTCCGCTTCCTACTCCATTTGGAATCAATTTCCTACAATTTGGATGAAGTACTGGGCCGAAGATACCCTCCACAAAAGCAGTGGATACTATGTTGGATTATTCGGCCTCTTCAAGGCGTTGCAGCTCATCTCTCTCATGGTGGCAGGTGTTGCTTTGATTATCTACATGACCACCTCCTCCGGCACCATTCTGCACCAGCAAGCGTTGAAGACTGTTATCCACGCGCCTCTCACATTCTTCACCACCACAGACTCTGGCGTCATCACAAACCTCTTCTCTCAGGACATGACACTCATCGACAACGAGCTACCAATGGCGCTGCTCAATGCTGTGCTTGCCGGTTTCGAGTCAATTGGTATGGGAGCTGTGGTCGCTGTTGCATCGCCCTACATGGCCGTTAGTTACCCGTTGCTGATCGCGTTTTGTTGGATCATTCAGAAGTTCTATCTTCGGACTTCTCGCCAACTGCGACTCTTGGATCTCGAGTCAAAGAGCCCACTCTAGTATGTACACGAAAGCCCAGGCGGATGAAAAACCTTCAGCTAACAGCTGCTAGTACACATTTCCTTGACACCATCAAAGGCGTTGCCACGATACGCGCCTTTGGCTGGGCACACAAGGACATTGCTCACAACCAGCAAATGCTGGATACCTCGCAACGTCCGGCATATCTACTCGCCATGATCCAACAATGGCTCGTCGTTACAATGCAGCTCATGGTGGCCGGTTTGGCTGTCGTTCTTGTGACCCTCGCCACCCAGCTCCGGGCCAACTCAGGATTCACTGGTGCCTCCCTAGTTACTCTAATGTCGTGGGGCGAAACCCTTTCATCCCTCGTCCGATTCTATACCCAGCTCGAGACTTCAATTGGCGCCGTTTCACGTATCAAAACATTTTCCGAGAAGGTAACCCCAGAAGACCTCGAGGGTGAGGATATCGAACCGTCAGAAGAGTGGCCCGAGACCGGGCGCATCGAGATCAACGGCGTCTCTGCCTCATACAAGTGAGTTGGCCTCAATTCGATTGTAGACGGCGCTGACATTGTGTAATAGCAACGAACAACAAGCCACATCAGATGGCGTGACAACTCCTCCGCATCTCGCACTGAAAGACCTCAACTTCTCCATTCAGTCTGGCCAGAAGGTTGCCCTATGTGGCAGAACCGGGAGGTAAGTTGCCTCCTGCATCGCATTAGCTATGAAGCAGATGAATACTGACCTCATCCCCTTAGCGGAAAATCGTCTCTCATTCTCCTCCTCCTTCGGCTCCTAGACCCAATATCGTCCTCCCCGAAAAACATCGAGATGGACGGCATCCCCTTCCACCGCATCGACCGCTCAACTCTCCGCCGCCGCATCATCTCCGTGCCCCAAGATGCCGTCTTCCTCCCCGACGGCAGCACTATCAAGTCCAACATCGACCCCTTCAACGCAGCCACAGACGCAGAGTGCATCTCCGTTCTCCGCGCGGTACAACTCGGCACCTTTGTCGAAGAGCGCGGTGGCCTGCGCGAGGCCATGAGCGCCGACAGCCTCAGCGCCGGACAGAAGCAGCTCTTCAGCCTTGGGCGAGCGATCCTGCGACGCCGGGTCAAGGACGCCAAGTTCAAGCGGCGTGGCGGCGGCATTCTGTTGCTGGACGAGGTCAGTTCCAGCGTCGACCATGCGACGGATAGGTTGATGCAGCAGATTATCAAGGAGGAGTTTAGGACGTATACGATTGTGATGGTGTCGCATCGCCTGGACATGGTAATGGACTTTTTCGATGCGGTGATTGTCATGGACCAGGGGCGTGTTATTGAGACGGGGAGCCCGCGGGAGCTGGTTGAGACGGAGGGGACTCGGTTTGGTGAGCTGTGGGCGATTGAGAATCAGGGAAGGTCGAGGGATCCTGTCAGGTAGCCATGGTTCATGGCAGAAGCATTACTGTAGCAAGCGAATGTTTTTTCATCAATAAAGGATATGTTCTGGCGTGGCGGTCCTTGAATGAAGGAGACAATATTTACACGGTAGAGGACGGATGTGGCACGCCAAGGGCAGACAAAAAGCGAGCACCTTCTGTTCACCTACTTTACCCCAATCATGAAGCAAACACTCAAGAACAAACATCTTCTGTTCGCCCGTTCCAATCCTACCAGTAACATCAAAGAATGAGCATCTTCGGTTCAATCATCCCGATACTATAAGTAAACGCCCAAGAAGGAGCATCTTCTACCTCGGTATCCAGCCACCTTGAATCCATAAGAAACACCACTACGACCCCACAGTTTGACGATTACCATCTCCTGCCACGAAATATCTCCGCTTTCAGAATTGCAACATGGCACCCAGAAAGGCACCCAAAACAGCACCCAAAGAAGCACCCAAAAATACACTATTGGGGTTATCGGGGCTCTGACCCTACGGATGCCCATCCTCATCGACAAGAAGAAGTTCCGTGAACCCGGTGTAAAGATATAGAGTATGCAGCTTCAAAACTCAGAGACGAGGGGGTCATTGAGGGCGCTTATAACACTGCACTTGCGGCATATCGTTGCGGTCGCGCGAACCCGAAGTCAAAGGTGGTGCTCAAAGATTATTTTCCGCGCCCTGTTCGGGTCGAGATGGTCAGTGTAATCGGGAATGACGATGCAGGCAAAAAAATCATGGCAGGACTCCAAGAAGAAAATATCGGTACAGCAGGCATTAGAATGCCGGACGACAAACCAACAGACACCCTCTTCGACGACCATGACGAAGCTACAGACGACACGGTCAACACCCAGCCTATGAAAGAGTCTCGTGAGGCCACACCTCTCGAATACCCTCAAGGTCATCCGGCCACACCTGCCTGTTGGAAAAAGGAAGATTTTGCAACTACTGAGAGCCTTGGAGGCTCTGTCATCCCAGATTTGGTCATCATTTCGACAAAGCTCGAAAAGGACGTCTTGGAGGCTATCCTCAAGACTGCTAAGGACAAAGACATTGACGTTGTCCTCGCTGCGGTGCCTGAGTCTCCTATTGACGAGGACCTCTTCAAGTGTATTACACATTGTATACTCAAGGAGCCGGAGGCTGAAAAACTCGCTAATTATGGGCCGGATGTCCAGAAAGGGACGTACCTAACTACTCGCCGTTTAGTACAGGAACGTGGCGTGAAGAATGTGGTTCTTCCATGTGGCACCCATTGGTGTTCCATGGGTAGCGAGGACCATCACAGTTGCCAATGACTTTTTCCAAATTGGTCTCTTTTTAATTGTTTCATCCTCTTCGTTATTTTTTTCTTAAAAGTCTTTTTTTTTAGATTTCTTCTGAGAAGAAAGGTCAGCTTTCAATCCAGTCATTACCTTCATCTAGTCTTCTAGTGATCATACTATGTTTTCGTGTCGAGAGCCGACGTCCACAATAATCTTCCAGCTATGTGTCGGCCGGCCAAAATATGGTGGGCGAGAGCGGTAGTTGCCTAATATCACAGCACCGGCCATCTCAGTTGAGGGCAGGGTTTCAACTCATCGGGAAGGGGATTGGTTAGGCATTGTGGGCTTTGGAACGTTTTGAGAGGATGCATAGACGTATTGTCGAGTTGTATGATGCTATCATTGACTGGTTCACATCAGATCGATGAGTTATAGATCGAGGGGTTGCGCAAAAGCCTAAAGGTCTGGTGGCAGGTCATTAGCCACAACGCGAGGAGGGTGTAGGCCTTTGCCAGGTGCCGACCTCGGCCTCGCTTACAAAGGTGGCGGATTCCGGAGCGTCTTCTGAAGACGAATACAGGAGAGTAAATCGTTCAGTGCGTAGTCCTTTGACGTAAGTCTACACGCCGCATGCAAATGAGGGCATCAAGGATATGTTGCTATGATCATCTCTAAGGTAAGCAACGACTCAGTTTCGTGGCCTTAACAAACAAACTGTGGAGTGCACACCTTGTAAACACAGTGCACCTTTGACGATCCAACAATCTTCAATCGTGCCATGTGTTTGTGTACTACGGGTATCCAGAATTCCGTTGCTCATTGTTGGAATTGCAATCTCTATCGACCGACCATGACCGACGAAGAGAAAAGCGCTCCGATGGAAATCACATGCGCAATGCTTTCTTTTGTGCGTTTTATTTACCAACGCATGTTTCAAAAGATTACTGGCGGTGAATGTTAACCGCCGAAGCCGCATACTTTACCCGATTGATTCAATGATTGTAGACATTATATCCTGCTCTGTGTTGTAACTTACCCCCTTTATTCCATGGTAGAAAGCATCCTCTGAGTCGTCACAGAGTGACAAGTCTTGTGTGATAGCACAGGCTAATTTTTGATTGCCTGTAGAAATGAAGTCCTTGGCCTACGATGGCGGCATTATGTCAAATGAACTATGCCATTGGACTGCACAGCGAAGCAGCTCTCATACTGTGCCTGCCCATGTGATCTTCCAAGATTGATCCTTGTCGAGGGCCATAACTGACTGCACAGAAATGGTTTTTGGCTTACTCGCCTTCTAAAGCACCAGAAGTCGATGTAATGGACGCCTGCCCAGTAATTAGTCCATCCTACTCCTCTGGGGAGACACACCATGACAGCTCGGCGGCTTTAAGATTGTGAACATCACATATTTACTAGCATAAGGCCTCGCTCTTAAAAACTTGGCACCATGATACCGCAGACCATAACAACCGGTAGGCCTCTGGACGCTGATCTGATAGTGATCTCGCCCCGGACTCCAGATCGAGGACAGTGTGTTCAAGCAAACCATTACCAGGGAACCTTGAGTGAAAAGGTCAAAGATGGCGGATGCTGCGCTCTTGATGGACCGCCCTTGTCATGGAGTCCTCGGCCGAGAGCTTGTTGGGACGGAGGGGGTTCGTTCTGGTGAGCTCTGGGCGACTGTGAATCAGTGGAGATCGAGGGATCCATGAGTAGGCGGGTACGGACGGCGTGGTCACAGATATCATCACATTTAGGCAGACATCAACACAGCGATAAACGCAGGCGATATTTGACGATGTACTAGTAAGATGTTCTCAGTTCTGCCTTGGTTCTAACTTTTGTAGTCTGTGGCCTCCATCTCGTTTCGAGATCGCAACTTCTTTGAGCCGCGCTTGCATGGGGATCCCCTGGTCGATATGAGGGGAGACAAAGAACGGAGGTCTTCTGTTCACTCACTCCAGACCTATAAAGGACGATCATGGCCATGAGCCAATGGCTTTCCGATCACTGACTTTCCCACCTCAAGCACTCTTGCGTTTCAAGATTATACCATGGAACCAGGGACGAAGACTATCATGATTATCGGGGCGCTGGCTGCTGATCGCATCATGGTCGCGCCCCGTGTTCCAGATGAAGGGGAAAGTATGGTAGCAGAGCAGTACGAGGAATCCTTGGGGGGCAAGGGCGCAATCACTGCGCTTTCGGCATACCGCTCTTGTCCCAACAAAGCGTCGTCTCACAAGAGCGATGGCGCCATTCGGGTCAACATGATCGGCAACGTCGGCGACGACTTGAGCGGAAAGATGATCAAGGGGGAGTTGGCTAAGAGTAGCATCGATGTCACTGGTATCGAAGAGGTACCAAACACACGAACAGGCATCTGCTCTGCCGCGAACGAAGAATCCAGCCGCGAAAGTCAGTGTTTCGCTATCCCGGATGCAACGGCAGCCTGGAAGAAGGGTGATTTCCTCAAGGCTGATCCGTTTGGGTGTACGAATTGGCGGGACTTGATCGTGGCGCAAATGGAAATCGATAAGGAGGTCGTTGAGACTATGATCCGTGCTGCTGGTCACGATAGCATCCCGTTCTGCTTGAATGCCACGCCAGCAAGTCCTATCAATAGAAATCTCTATCGGTCCATTACACAACTTCTGGCAAACGAGTCTGAGGTTGCAATCATGTGAAAGGTGAAGCGAAACAAGGTGAAAGAGAAGACCTGGCCCAAGATTGCCGAGCAGCTTAGGATGGGCGGTGTCAAGAACGTGGTTATTACGCTGGGTGCAAAAGGTGCGTTCTATGCCAACGCAAAAGGCAGCGTGCACTGCCCGGGCTATGTCGTCACGGCCAAGGACACCACAGGAGCAGGGTGAGTGGTTCTTTGTCACCCTTTCTGGAGATTTGGGTGACAGATACTGATACCGGCTGCTAGTGACGTCTTCGCTGGGCATATGCGTCTGAATATTTGCGCCAGAAAGTCGGTCCAAATCAGGATTGGGATATCGAGAGTGCTGTTATTCGCGGGAACAAGGCTGCTGCGATTGCAATACAAAGCTCTGGAGCTCAGAAGGGCATTCCTTGGGACGATGAAATCGACATGTTTGAGGCACCGTTAAAAAAGCATGAGCCCTCCTCTAAATGTAGAGTCATGTAGAAAGCTGGGCTCGTTGTGTGTCGTCATTCTCACCTGGTGATGTCGCCGGGAGCCCGAAGCCCTTCAGTAACTCAGGCTTGTGCCGGCCGGCGTAAATGCGGAGGGGCGGGGTCCCGGTTCCGGCACCAGTTCCGGCCGGGGGTCCGATTTTTCGGAATCTACTTAAAAGAAACTAGAACGAATAATTGTCCTGCGGGGCTTTCAGATGCAATGGATTTCATGCAATTTGATACTAGGAGGTTAGCACCGATCAAGTCTAGACCGAGAGGAGGTGCAGCGCAAAAGATCGTGGAGTGTTCAGCCGCAATGCGAGGGTGTGCTTTTGCCAGCTTCCGACCTCGGCCTAGCTTTTGAGAATGGTAGACTCGAGAGGCTGCAATGAGAAGAAGAGGTGCGCGGCATGTCCTCCTTGATGAGCACCTCGGAATTTAGGTGTTTGAAGACCATGGTTCGAGCGGCAATGATTCCAGCATGCAGCAAGCTCTGCTCTCGGAATAAGGTCATCATCGAAGGTTACCTCAAAAGCATGCGTCTTGGAAACGAGAACGAGATGCCTCTCTAGCCTGCCCCTCGTGCCCCTGGTCGCGCCGCGGTGCCTCGTGGCTGCGTGGCTTGCGCATGTGGCAGCCCACCCTTCCACGCCACCACTGCCCCTCCTTCTAGAACATGTGCAGATCTACCTCCCCGATCGGGATGGCGACCACAATGTCGGATATTCAATAGTGCCATTCTCGTTAGACCTCTTCCAAAGTTCTCCAGGCTCAAAGAACGTATGGTGGGCGTTGGATACATGTACCTTCCTATGTCGTCTTAGGTCTCGCGTTTGGGTTTTGCGTTTTTATCAAGAGAAATGTGCCCATCAGTCACCAATAGGTGGCCGGGGTCGGTCGTCGGCCGGATGAAGCGTGTTGGATATGCGTACGAGACCTTCATCATTCTGTTACGCACTGGTTTGAAAGGAATAAGTTGCAAGTGATTCAAGAGACGCGACATGCCGTCAGCATGAGACCAGATGAGGCAATGATGCAGGGTGTCTCGGGCTCGGATGTGCCCTTGAAGCCCGCCAGGACTGCCGCTCCGGCAACGTTGGCGGAGAGGAGAAAGGGAGCTTGCTGATCTTCGTCGGGTAGAGACATTCGAACCAACAGTTTCTCGGATCAACAAAAGAGTCGATGATTTGATTAGCTGATGGGTTTGGACCTTGGTCGGTGAATGGGGCGTAAGGCGTGCCAGGGAGGGTGCAGCTCTCATGTAGCCAGGCGAGGTGCTCCACGATGGAGGAGGCGGAGCTGGAATAGGCACATAGGATGCGAACGATGTGACGCTGCAGATGGATGTTTCTGAAGGTGATGGAAGATGTTTGTTCATATTCTGTTGGTACAGGTTGAGAATCCAGACTTGGCTCATTTCAATGCGCATGCGGGTGAAATTGTTGGTTCCTCTTGTTGCCCGACTGCTCGTGATCGGGCGAATGCGGCGGTGACTGGCATTGAGGATATTTTGTAGAACGCAAGGCCTATTGGGCTTTTACCATGCTTTCATACATTCAAGCCACGGTAAGTATTGTTCATTTGACATAGGCAGTCCATGTAAACATCTACACCAGATTCAAAGAGGAAGAAAGCGACCTGGTGTTGTTGTTGTTGTTGTTGTTCAGTTGAAGGAGGAAGAGAGAACCTGGAGGGACTGCCCCTTTCGGTACGTACCGTCAGCTTTGGGCAGGTGGATCCTCCGATCGCTCAGCTTCCTATTCGGGTTAGGTCAAAGATCATTAGCTAATACAAATTAAGCGAGAACACACGGGCCACCAGCTTATCGCATTTACGAATGGCGCTAACAGGCGCCTCCCCTCGTGACACCCGCCGCCGTCTCTTGGTCTCTTGGTCTCCCCATCTTCTCTCATCCATGGACCGTGGACCACGACATGGTCCGCCTATGATTCTCCCCCAGTACCTGAACGAGCGGGGAAACACATCATGGAAGTAGAACGGAACTTTGGCAACTTTGTTTCGGCGACCACGCGGCTGTATGCTCCTTTTCTGCAACATCATCAAGCCATCAACGCCATGAACGCCAAAGACGCCACCATCGATGCTCCCCAGCTCTCCAACGACGTCGGTTTCCAACTACCGTATTCGTAGCGGTGGCTTCTTTCTTATTGTCAATGTCTCGACTACGCGACGATGATAGTACCCGTACACAGATATGAATACCAAGCGTATCGGACCGGTGCCTGAAGCTGCAGGGTGGCACATAGCCACTGCCATGTGCTCTTGAAGCAACAAGTACAACCTCCTGGCTGCCTTGCCACACATGATACCCTCATCAACCCGTCGACGCGGTGTCTGGTTCGACGACTTCGGACGCACTACAGCTACGAAGCAGTTCTCTCATAGGATCGACCGCTCCTACTGACTCCTCGTCTGACGAGATACCCCCCGTGCCAGTTCCGGCCTAAGTGCTCTTTCATGAACTGTTCAACAGCACCCAGACACAGATCATCCACGGCCCACGCTATCAAGACAATCCTGGGCCCTGATACCACGTCTTGGCATGCACAACGGCCGGGTTGTGGAGGACATCTCAAGGCGGTAGGTGTCCAGCGAACGGCGCACCCGTACCGCACGCCATTCGCACTATTGGACCCCGCCTGGTCCGCGTCCTCTGCGCCGTGCCATCCACTGCATCCCAACGAGGAAGCTCATCCAAGTCTTGGCGGCTCTCCGAATGAACAACCTCCATCGACCGGCATCAACATCCAAGACCACGACTCGCCCATCTGGACCCTTGCGAAATTACGCTCTCGGTGTTTGCCCCAGATAGCACGGCCCGCGCCTCATGGGTCGAGCCTTTCGACCGCCGGGCGAACACGACCATTCTCTATCTGTCTCTCTATGCTTCTCCATGTGCCCATCACCCCAGTCTTTGGGCCTTGCATGATGCACTCGATATTCAACGCGACTCTGCACCTGGGCATGCAACTAAACATGCGCGCACAAGACAGACGCAGCTAGCTGCGTACAACTTGGTAGCTCTGACCAATGAGCATGCCTCTGAATCCTGGATATCACGTCTTTGACAGGGGATATGAGCAAGGTAGCTTCATCTTCCTCGTGCTACCTTTCATAACGTCTCTTGCTATGCCGAGCTTCAGGCAGGCCGGGCTGCTCAGCAGAAATTGGCTCATTGGCATTTGCTTCCCGGGAGTGGCGCCGCCACCTAACAGGCATCTGGTCGTTGACAAGACACACGGGATAAGGACTACTTAAACCACGCCGCCGCCGCGATGCCACCTTGATCTGGTTTCCTTCGGTAGCTTTGCGCTCTCTCACTCTCGTTATACCAAGGCAAGACCCAGCACCCGGCAAGATGCGCATCCCGGCCACTGTTTCCGCCTTCGCCCTCGCCCTCCACCTTGGAGGCGTTGCGGCCCTCGGCCCTCGCCAAGAAGCCAGCGACGCGAAGGAGACTCCTACCTTCATCGCCAAGAGCTTCATCATTGAATACGCTCCTGTGAGTTCCCGCTGCGCGTGGCTGCTGCCCGAAGAAAACCTTCCCAAAGGTTGTAGTCCCCAGCTGACGCTCACCGTCTTTCTTACTCCAGGGTTCCAGCGCTCGTGTCCGTCGTCAAAATGTCGCATCCACAAACGGCATCACCGTCGTCAAGGAGTTCGCCAGCAACGTCTTCTCCGGTGCCAGCATCGAGACTGACACCTTCACCCTCGACACCCTGCAAGAGCTCCCTGACGTTGTCAACGTCTGGGTCAACGAGCAGATCAAGCTTGCGCCAACAGAGCCCAAGGCCGCTGCGCCTGAAGATGCTCCCACGTACTCGACACACAATGCCACTGGTGTAGCCAAGCTTCACGCCCAGGGCATCTTTGGTAAGGGTGTCAAGGTTGGTGTTGTTGATACCGGCATCTGGTACAAGCACCCCGCTGTAAGTTGGAACTGCACCAAGGTGAAAGCGAACGTAGACTTACCATTCATTAGCTGGGTGGCGGTTTTGGTCCCGGTTTCAAGGTCGCCGATGGTTACGACTTTGTCGGTGATGGTTCATACCCGGCCAGCGGTCCCAAGGCGCCTGACGAAGATCCTCTCGACACCCGCGGCCACGGCACTCACGTTGCTGGTATTGTCGCTGGCAAGACTGACTCGTGGGCTGGTGTTGCCCCCGAGGCCACTCTTCACGCCTACAAGGTCTTCTCCAACGCGGAGTCTACCGACACGGCCACTCTGATTGAGTCGTTCCTCGCTGCCTACGACGACGGTGTTGATATCATCACTGCCAGTATCGGTGGCTCCAACGGCTGGTCTAACAACGCCTGGGCCGAAGTTGCTTCTCGCTTAGTCGATGAGGGCATCGTTGTCACCATTTCAGCTGGAAACAGCGGTGCCAGCGGCCCTTTCTATGGCAGCTCCGGATCGTCCGGCAAGAATGTCATTGCTGTGGCTTCCGTCGAGACGGAGGTCTTCCCGGCCATCCCCTTCGAAGCCACCTACGGCGGCAGCGAGACCGTCCGCGTTGGATACCTTCCTTCCGGAACCTACTTCCCCAACACTATCGTCGACTGGCCCATTGTCGCTCTCAACACCGATACGAGCGCCATCGCTGATGGCTGCACGCCCTACCCAGTGGGCAGCCCCGACTTGACGGGCAAGATCCCCTTGGTTCGTAGAGGAACTTGCACGTTCCAGGTCAAGCAAGAGAATCTCGCTGCCCTGGGCGCAAAGTACATCCTCATCTACAACAACGCATCGCCCATGACGACCCCCAGCACCGGCAACACCGATAGCCAGATCGCCATGATCACTGCCGATTCCGGTGCTGCCTTCATCAACGCTATCAAGGCCAACACTACCGTCACTGCTGACTTCTCAGTCAACCCCGAGATCCCGATTGCCCTCAACTACCCCGCTGGAAACCGCCCCAACATCTTCACCAGCTGGGGCCTGCTTTACGACAACCAGCTGAAGCCTGACATCGCCGCCCCTGGTGGTAACATCTTCTCTACCTACCTCGACGGAACGTACTCCATCATGTCGGGTACGAGCATGGCCTGCCCCTACGTGGCTGGTGTCGCCGCGCTCTACATCTCTGAGAAGGGTGGTCGTAGCGTCCAGGGCAAGGGTTTCGCCCGTGCTCTGTCCCGTCGCATTATCTCCAGTGGTTACGCTCTGCCTTGGTCCGATGGAACTGCTACGAACTACGGCTCCAGCGCACCCCCTGCTCAGGTCGGTAACGGTCAGATCGACGCTTGGAAGATTCTCAACTATGACACTCAGCTCGAGTTTGAGAAGATCCAGCTCAACGACACCCGCTACTTCAGCCGTTACCACGACGTCACTGTCACCAACAACGGCAAGTCGGACGTCACCTACAAGTTCTCCGTTCAGCCCGGTGCTGGTGTGGATGCCCTCGCCTGGATTCCCGCCACTTCCAGCCTTCCTGGCACTAAGCGTGTCAAGACCTTTGCTCAGCTTGCCCCCAAGACATACACTCCCGACATCAGCCTTCCTCGCGACTTTATCCTGAAAGCCGGCGAGACCAAGACTGTGTCCGTCAACTTCAACAACCCTGACAACCTTGGCTGGAACGCCACTGGTCTCCCGCTCTACGGAGGCAAGGTTGTCATCCAGGGCAGCAACGGCGAGCAAGTCTCAGTCCCCTATGCCGGCGTCGGTGCTGATCTCCGCAACACCCTCGGCGGTGTCCACGAGGCTGGCTGGCCCCAATCTGTTTCCACTGTCAACGATATACCCATCAGCCAGAAGGCGTCTTATTCCTTTGACCTCAGCATCGAGGCTCAGGACTTCCCTAGGATCTTCCAGAAGCTCCTCTGGGGAACCCGCCAGACACGCTGGGATATCTACGAGGCTGGCTGGACTGAGCGCCAGTGGGTCTACCCTCCCGTCGAGGGCCAGAACGGCTACATTGGCTCGGCCGCGTCATGGGTCGGCTCTGGCGATGTCCAGACCTTTGACCCTGCGCAATATGACCCCAACGATACCTTCACCTACCCCATCACCGACATCTACCGTAATGCTGGCGCGACATACCATGAGCACTGGTGGTTCGGCAAACTGGGCAACGGCACGCAGATTGCGCCTGGTAACTACACCTTGCGCTTTGCTGCTCTCCGACCTTTCGGAGACCCGACACACGCGGACAACTGGGATGTCTACAAGACGCCTCAGATCCAGATCACGGGACAGTACTAGACGTAATGGCTTAGTGTGACGAGCGCATAGTATATGATACAGTAATGATTTAATACAACCATAATACTTTGAGAAATCCTTTTGATGCTTTGTTGAAATCTGAATGTGGTTCTGAAGCAAGTTTCACAGAGACATGTCTGAAGCGGCCGCTGGTAGCCGGACCCCGCCTCTCTTCACGCAAGTTCACAGGCCACACCCCGATGCGACTCAGTGCAGCTCGGTTACGAGCTCACTCAGTCGCCCCGCGTCAGCCTCACGCATGAGCCTATGGCAGCCTACATGACGCGACTCTTTATCGAGATACGCAAAGCAGCAAATATTCTCGGAGTACGACTCGTTCGTCATGCATGTTGGCCCCGCCGCTAATGCACAGAATTATCTTTTCGCACACTGAACTGCCTAAGCAGCGTCAATTTTGGCCATCGAGCCATGAATGAAGCGGAGGAGAAGGTGCTCTCACGGCCCGCGCCGCAGATGTGGGCCTGATGGAGAGTTTGGCACGTAAGATCCGGCTTGCAGACCGAGATCCTGATGGGACGTTGATGTTCGCTTCAGCAGATGGGAGTGAGTGACAGCTCACGCGACTGCAGGTCCCTTGAGAAACTTGATTTGAGCACATGTAAATGAGGAGATTGGTTGGCTGGTGACATTTGATGCTGATCTTGGCTCTTTTCTCTGGCATGCTGTACCTGACTATCTCGTATGAGAAATGTAGTCTGTTCTCATGTGATCTAAGAAAAGTATAACTCAACCGAGAATCCTTCGCTTACCACTGAGTTTCAACAAGATCAAGAGACTAAGATACAATCCATCTCCAAAAGTCTTGTTCGTTTTAGTCTACAACTTGCTCGCCCGCAAACCAACGCCAAGATGACGATCGAAGAACAGCCCCAGCAATTCAATAACACACGCAAAGCCGACTTCAAATCAATCTACAACCAATCCGATCCCCGCGCCTACTTTGAGGCCCTGACGCCATTGCAATATCAGATCCCGCAGCTAGCCCTTCCTTTCGTGAACCGTATTCTCCAGCACATCTCCAGCAGCGCCCCGTCCGCGTCTCCATGCAGGATCATTTCCACCAATGATGGCGCGGTGACCACGGCAAACAAAGTCAAAGTTCTGGATGTAGGCTCCTCGTACGGCATCAACGCCGCCCTCCTCCGCCACGACATCGATATGGACGGGTTGGCGGCACACTACGCCTCTACACCGAAGCTCTCCTCTCGGGAACAGATCGAGGCCGACGAGCGGTTCTTTACAAGGCGAAGATCTCGTCGTGGGCAGGGCTCGGAAAACAAGGTCGAGGTAATCGGCTTAGACGTCGCACCCGAAGCGATATCGTACTCTCTGCAAACAGGCCTCCACGCAGCAGGCTTCACAGACAACCTCGAAATCCACGACCCCTCACCGGACCTCCGCAACGCTCTCCGCGATGTAAAGCTCGTGGTGTGTACCGGCGGCGTAGGCTACGTCGGCGCCTCAACCTTTTCACGCATCGCTGCCGCGGCGAGGGCATCTCCATCGTCTCCCTCGGAGTTGTGGATGGTGACTTTTGTTCTGCGCGTGTTTTCATTTGATGAGGTTGCGGAGGGGTTGAGGACGGAATTTGGGTTGGTGACGGAGAAGGTCGAAGGGCGGGTGTTTCGGCAGCGGAGGTTTAGTTCGAGGGAGGAGCAGAGGGCTGCGGTGGAGGATGTTAGGAGGAAAGGGCTTGATGAGAGGGGGTTGGAGGGGGATGAGTGGTTCTGGGCGGAGTGTTGGGTTACGAGGCCGGGGAGTTGGAGGGGGGAGGTTGGGGAGTTGGCTGAGGGTCTTTAAGAGGTTGGCTTTCCGAGGGGTGAAGATGATGTTGGTGACTGGATGTTATCTTCGTATCTCATTTAGTTTGCTTATGGGATTCGGCGAGTCGATATGTGGAAGGGTCTGGAGTGTATGTAGCACAGAGGCGTTGCCGCGTTGCCAAACACCAGTGCTATTCCTGTTGCCGTAGGTTTGCCACGTCTTTCGATTAGAATATGACTCGGACAAATATCAGATGATAGAGGGATCGATGTCTATGCCGAACCACAATATCGCTTCCCATTCATACACACGCGTGTCGGGAATCGGACCGGTGGCGAGCCCAAAGCTGTGGATGTGGCTCTCCGGGTCGGTAGTTGACAATGTCGCCCCGGGCAGGAGATTCCTTATACGCCACGTAGCTACAACTCCAAATGATGGCGAGACTCAGCTTCAAACCACTGGAGCATATCTTTGATAACAATGAGTCTCTTCGCAACCAAGGCAGCTCCTCGTGGAGCTACTTGGTCCTTGATCTCGTGGCTGAGGGTCCTGTCGAAGATGTCCGCGCTGTAGAAAGGTGAAGGTAATTAAGACGGGTAGTTGAGTGACCAGCAATATTCTCTAGATGTTGGTATCACCTCTATCACAGGTGATCGGTTCGAA
>JFFI01001788.1:0-20499 GCA_001563125.1 Colletotrichum salicis
GGGGGGGAAACCACAAGGAACATGGAGGATTACGTGCGGACAGGATTTTGTTAGAGGAACTTATTTGAGGGAACCCTTGCCCGCTTATCGTCTTGACAAGTCTTGTCCCGACGCGGCAATGCTTGGTCCAATTGGCGTTAAACCCAAAACAAAAAGTTCCCAACCGTCGGGGGAGGGATCCCCTTGACGACCGTCGGCACGTTGCAACCGCGTGACAGCCGAACGACTAATGGCGAATCTACCCCGCCGTTAGATAAGGTAGCAACTCTTCCCCCAACACGAAGAAGGAAGATACGGATAATGTTTGCCCATGGAAGATATGAATATTGTGATAAGACGGAAGAGGTCCCGCGGGGGGTCTTCCGACGAACAAGGATCTCGGACTTTGAGCCCGGGTAACCCGGGTCTGGCCGGGAATATCACCATTTCAAGCTTTTATCTAAAGAATCTGAGTTGCTTGCGGCGAAGTCATCTGGGCCCAGCGTACAGTTGTCAATTAACCTGATTTACGCGTTGATTTCCTTGGACCATTACCACTATCCCGGGTTCTGGGTCTATCGCACCCCAGATCATCCTCGTATTCAGCTGTTCCGTGTGTTTGGTACCTCCATGTAAATCATGCGGCCCTTGTCTCGAGGTAACCCTCAGCGACTCAATGCTGGCGACGCTGGGTATCCTCTGGGTAATCGCGCAGCGAATTTCAGATCAGTCCACATTGAACAGCCTACATTGACCTCCGAGCCTGAGATGCGATATTCGCGACAGTCAAGTCAAGAAGTAAGCCTCTTAGTCGCTCTCTATGCTTGGGTTGTGAAGGAAGAAACGCAGACGTCGAGAGTCTTCCTAGAATCTCTTCACTCATATATACAGTATATGTAGAACCGCCCTACTTCTTACTTCCCACCTCTCGCTGTCTCTGAACGTCCAAGACCTTCCTCAACGCTCCATCTCGCTGCTGGAATTGTTCCGGATCGGGCAGGCCGTACGCATCTACTGTTTGTTGCACAACTTTCGCATCCCATGTCGGCCTATCGTCCTTGCCCATGCTCCCTAACTCATTTGCTTCCTTTGCCTGGAAGTTCACTGGTTCTGAACTATCCCAGACCTCTTGAATAGTCCCAGAAAGATTATTTAAGAAAGCCTGAATCCCAGCTACCCCACCACCCATGTTATACGACTTGAAGATGCCTTGGACGGCCCATCTAGGCCCTAAGCTCGCTTCCATTATGGTGTCTACGTCTTCCGTGCTGACGACGCCCTGGTCAACCAGAGAACAAGCTTCTCTGAGCAGCGAAAACGCCAACCGGTTCCCTACGAAACCAAGAACCTCTTTTTTGATGACCACAGGTCGGTGACCAGACCCCAGCTCCGCAAAGAATCTTTTGGCAAACTCGACCTCTTTCTGGTTTGTAGTCGGTGACGGAACAATCTCGATCAAAGGCATGATGTGCGGCGGGTTGAAAGGGTGAACCACAAGAAGACGAGTCTTATCCACCATGTCCCGGCTCTGAACTGACGCAGCGATGCCGGACGTCGAGCTCCAAAAGTGTGCACTGCCAGGCGCGAAGCTTTCAATCTTTGGCCAGATGGACTGCTTGAAGTCTGGATTCTCGGGGCCCTGCTCTTGGACGATGGTGGCGCTACTGCATGCCTCTTCAAGAGTGGTGCAGATCACAAGGCGACCGGATTCGCCCAGGCGGGATATACCCAGCGACGCATCTTCGGAGTCGATGTAACCTGGCAAGACCGTTGAAATGTGTTGTTCGAGGTCGGGCCTCGTGTCAAAGATTCTGACGGTGCTCTTTGTATGTCTTAGGTAGAGAGCTGCGAAGGAGATGCCAATGGCCCCGAGTCCGACGAGGGCGACGCGTTCGTTCACGTCAGAAGGCATCGCCACGATGCGAGAATTCCAAAGAGTTCAATTGAGTGCCGCTTATGTAATGATCTGATTCCCAATTGATGAAGCCCTAGGATTGCCGTGATAGAAAGCCGTCTTAAGAGAGGTTGGTCAAGTTGGGGGAGACTTGCCCCGCATGACGGAAGTGTCATTCCCGGGTGTTTCGGAATTCCGAGTTCTGGTCCGTGAATATTCATGCGCGTTATCCTCATTCTCAAGATAGCATGCAATGCAGCTACCGGGGTCTACTGCATCTTGTTGGAGGAGCACGATCTTAATTCGTAACCTACCTGGGACTGATTGTTAGAGTAAACCATGGCCTCCCTAGGTGACGTTATAGAGAAAGCAGATGATATGCGGACTTGGAAAGGCTACTCAAGCGCTGGCAATATGCGAGATAATGAAAGGTTAATCCTCCTAACATCAGAAGGATACTTTCAACTCAGAATGAGTCGCTTATCTTATAGCATCGACGGAATTCCGAGAAACTCCGTCACATGATGACCCCAACGTCGATGGTGAAGCTCTACATATTAAAGTAGAAGTCAATCCGTCGGGAAAGTAATTTAGATCTTTGACGCTCTCTTCATTTCCGCAGATAGACTTACCATACTCAAAGATTCATTTACCTGCAATAGCTCCCTGGCGCAGTCAATACCATTGCCCGCACAACATTAATACCTTCCAAAATGGTTCAACATCTCAAATCCAGAGCTGCTACAAACGGCAGCAACTTTGTATCCCCGCTCGATGTCCCAGGGATTGTGAGGGGCGTTATCAATGACATCCGGGCGACTGGTGACAACGCTGTTCGGTCTTATTCAGAAAAGTTTGACAAATGGTCGCCGGCGTCTTTCAAGCTCTCCCAGTCAGATATTGAGTCTATTGTTGCCAAGGTCCCTGCCCAAGTCATAACCGACATCAAGACGGTGCAGGACAATGTCCGGACATTTGCTCTAGCTCAACGAGACTCTCTTAGAGAATTCGAGCTCGAGATTCGCCCAGGGGTTTTCCTTGGACAGAAGAATATTCCCATCGATCGAGTTGGAGCGTAGGTCTTCAAACGTGATTCTTTCCACATACACCAGGTTACTGATATTCGAATAGCTATATCCCGGGCGGACGGTATCCGTTGCTCGCGTCTGCTCATATGACAATTCTCACGGCCAAAGCAGCCGGGGTTCCCAAAGTTATCGCCTGCACGCCTCCAATCAATGGACAGATACCTCCTTCGACTGTGGCGGCTGCATATCATGCAGGAGCTGACGAGATTTGGATCCTCGGCGGCGTCCAGGCTGTTGCGGCGATGGCCATTGGCACCGAAACCATGGACAAGGTCGACTTCATTGCTGGCCCCGGCAACCCTTTCGTGGCAGAAGCCAAACGGCAGCTCTTTGGGGAGATTGGAATCGACCTTCCCGCCGGACCAACCGAGATCCTTATTGTCGCCGACGACAAGGCGGATCCGACAACCGTCGCGACGGACCTCTTATCCCAAGCGGAACATGGACCAGATACTCCGGCAGTACTCATCAGCACTTCGAGCAGCATAGCCCAGAAGTCCATCGAGGAGGTTGATCGCCTGCTGAAGATTCTGCCGACAGCACCGCTGGCCTCGATCTCTTGGAACACTTACGGCGAAGTGATTGTAGTCGATTCTCTGGACGAGGCGTATGCTTTGGCAGATCATTACGCAAGCGAACACGTTCAAATCCTTACCGAGAGACCAAGGGAGGCATTGGAGAAGATGAGAAATTACGGCGCTCTCTTCCTTGGGGCGAAGACTTGTGTTTCATATGGCGACAAGGTGATTATCTCAACTCCCTTAGTGCCTCTGTTCTACGCTGACATTTGAGCAGTGCATCGGCACAAACCATGTCCTGCCAACGAAGAAAGCAGGCAGATTTACCGGCGGGCTCTGGGTTGGAAAGTTCTTGAAGACTGTTACTTACCAGGAAGTTGTTTCTGACTCGGAGAGCGGAGAGCTGGGTCGATTGTGTGGTCGTGCTGCCCGCGCCGAGAACTTCGAGGGTCATGCTCGCTCTGGGGATCTCAGAGCAAAGCAGTTTTTGGGTGACGAGTTCGAATGGCTTAGCAAATAGGCATTGAGTCAAATGCGGTTAACTCAGAGTTCAATACATTCGTTCAACCTCATTCTCTCTGTGGCGCAAGAGATCGAAGTTGGGCAATCAGTATTATTCTGCGAAGGTTGAACTCGCGGCAAGGTTGTGAGTCAAAAAAAGAAGGGTGTATTTGGTAATATCAAGTTCACTTTACCTAGCTTGAGGTAGAGAGCGGTATTCACAAGTGTACCCTAGATAGACCATAAACTTGGTTTTCGCAGATATTCTAGGCTTTTTGGTCGACTAGCAGGCTATCGTCTAGAGTAAACTGAACCCCATATGCTCAAAGTTGAATGACGGTAGTAATGAATCCCAGGACAGGTCATACCCCTCCAACATGTCTAGACCCAAGTTCTCTATGCTGCCCATATCACCCGTATCCTCTGGAAAGCTGTATTCGCCATCCTCGAATCCTTGCAGACTTGTTGGAAATGCTTCAGCAACTCGTCGTGCCGAGTCCCATGCATCATTTGATGTCGTAATCCTACCCATAGCCCTAGTCTTTCGAGAAGAGAGAGCCGGGCTGACAGATGCATTGTGCTCACGCCCATCCGAAAAGGTCTCTGATTGCCTTTCAGCGAGCTTTCGGCAATTTTCGACAAACTTTTCCAATCCAACCCCCATCCAACTGACAAGGTGGTACCGCGTGCAATGTATGGACTGGCAGAACTCTGAAACTTTCGACACGTCGTTGAAGACTTCATTCTGATCGATACCCAGATGACGATGATACTTTGTTGCGACCTTGAGAAGGAAATTGCACGCATATGCTATCATCGTGTGATTATAGTGCGGCAATCCCACGAACCCAGCTTTGAGGTCTGGATCGTTGCTGACAAGGTAGATTGTTGATCTAGCAGACTCGACCGTTGCATGAGCTAGGGCGTGAAACTCTGTCGGCATTGGATCATGGACCGGGTTGGACGAAAGTCCTCGGAAGACATGGGAACCAATGAACAATTTCGCGAAGTAGTAGTGTAGACGAAGATTCTTACGAGGGAAGTCTCCTACATGACTCTTGATGTCGCGTTGGGCTGTGGAGCACATGACGCAGTTAACAACCGCCGCTCACAAATATCATAGTCACTCTAAACTTACTTGTGTATTGAGCAGTCCACATGGTGCGCCATTCATCCACCTGTGAACCGAAATTCTCAAGGTCCTTTTGGAAAAGTACCGATGTGCGACTGTCAACGTCCGAGCCGAACATATAGGTGACTTTCTCTAATATCGAAAGCAGTTCCAGCTGACTGCAAAGACGGACGTCGGTGCTCGAGCTGGGAACGGCGATAAAGTACTTTCTCCATCGTGTTACCGATGATTGACTGCCAAAACTTGAAGGCCTGCCATAGAGAATTGAGAGGTGATGATCGCAAACGTAGAATAGATACCACACCCTCAAGCAGCTGAGTGCATCTTCACGGGTCTTGATACCAATAGTCCTGGAGAACCTATCATCGAGCTTCCCAGTTCCTGTGACGATATAAAACGACTTGTCGAGCTGAAATTCGATGGCTCGACGGATTGCGAGACCGGACACTGACCATGAGAGATCACTCAGCCAGAAGGAAGCAATGCATAAGCCCTGAAAATCGTACAGATTTACCCGCTTCTTGAACATGAAGTCAGACACGAGCTTGCGAAGTCGAGCACTGCAGGCGCGGTATAACTGCTCACTCCCGGGTTCATGAAGAGCCGAGACTGTGCAGATTGCTACAAATAAAAGGGGAGATGCGCGGCGCACGCTGTCTAGATCTTCAAATCGGCTTGTGATTCCATAGAGGTAGTAGTCAGTTTGTTCTAGGAATCTCTTGACTAGACGGTCAGCATCACTCCGCTGAAGGCTGCCCTCGGTGACTAGGTCCTGAGGCTCTCGTGCAGGTGGTTGAGTTGCCGTCGGAACTGAAGGAGGAGATCCATTCGCGTTGAGTGACCTTAATCTCGTGATTTCGTGCAAGGAGCTGATAGGCGCTTGGCTCAATGGCTCGACGAGGTCTTCGCTCTGTGCACGTAATAGGTCGGACTCCTCTTCCATCTCTTGATCCTCATCTTCGATCAATGTGCCAGCCTCATCCGGATGCAGGCCTTCAACGTTTAGTCTTCCGGTCAAGGAGCTTTTGAGGGGAGCGAGCGGCGGCTGAAATCCCTGTTGCAGGATGCTATTGATCGCTGTGTGAAGCATGCGAAGATCATCCACCATATCCGACCTTTACGATGGATTAGTGGCGAAACTTATCGCACATGGGGTCGTGGCAAATCGAACCGGTGTAGCCCTGCATCGCTCGGCCTCGATTCGATCTCTCGAGCTGGACGCTTGAACACGCATTCAATGTTCTTCTTCCTACAATGCTGGCATGGCCCATCTCGACCGCTCGGTAAGCATCGCACCTTCAAAGGGAGGTTAGCGACATACTAGTTGGAATGTCTCGCATGCCAAGTGATCCGGGAAGCTGCACGTGCCTTTTGCTTCTGACAAGAGCAGCAAGCCTTCATTCGGGAGCTGTACGCGGCCCGGTGTAGTCTCTCCGGCTTCTTGCCGTGATTTACCATCATGAGTGGAATGTCTCAATGTCTCAAAAAAGATGAATCGTGGATGGAGACATGAGGCGCACGGCTTGCGGAGCTGAACGCGACGTTGAGACCCCGATATGTGGTTAAGCAAAATACCCCTATAGAGGCATTTTCTCGAACGACCCAGTAATGTGTCTTAGTGACCTGCTCCCTTGTGCTCAGCTCTCCCTGATGTCAATGCCACTCTGCCGCTGTTTCAATATATTCACCGGATCATTGTCGCTGTATTCCTCACATCTTGACGAGCTTGTAATGGGTAGTGTCTTGTGTCTTCCTCGACCATGTTAGCATGAATGTGTCGAAAGAGACACATGTGGCGCGCTGCACGAGACTGAGCAACAAACAGATCCAGCCAAATTCGTCTATTTACGTTGAGGCAACGGCATATGCCTGCTTTTTTGACAAGGGGCGAATCAATTCACCTTATCTGGGCTCCAGGACCCGTTATCTTTCAATGGTCTGAAGAAACATGAGTTCGGAGTGCGAAATCGAGCACCCGAGTCCGGACTTGCCGACGTACGCTCGCATGATGATGCATTCGCGGCACTGACAGCTCGCATCGTGGCTTTTTTGGGTGTTATCAATGAATCACAAATTCTTGATCGATGAGGTCTGTCCCTCGAAGTCTCCCTTCTTCACTGCCAGACACGCCAACCACACTCACATTTCGATACTAAGACAATAGTCTCAGTTGTAGCTTAGTTAGAAGCTTGTAGCTCTGCTTACCGGAACGTACGAGCGGGCCGATGCTTAAACGAGTCTCGGCGATTATGATCTGGGGAAAGGGGGGCTTGCGCTCTCGCATCAGCATCGCTTCTACAAGGTGAAGTAACGCAGGCGGCAGGCGACAGGCGGCAGTCGCTCCTTCTTTCTTTCAATCGTAATATCACCTGTGTATAATAGAAGTGTGCACCTCATTAAGAGCACCAATGGCACTAAGGCAAACGGGATGGGCCGATAAACATAAAGCCTCTGGCCCGATGTCATCTCGACATAAATCCTTCGGCTTTTCAGCGAACTACCATACACCAAACCCCCCTCGCCCGCAGCTCTCAATCCCTAATCGAATAATCTACCTACCTAGACATGAATCCATATCACGTCAACTCTTTAGCCGATACATGATGTCATCAGCCTTGTGTAACGGCAAAACATGCCATTTTGTGACGACTGGCACGCAGGCTCATTTCGATCCATGCCAACCGTTTGACCGATTGACTGTCCACGCCGCCCCTCGCCAAAACTTCCTAGCCGAATTTCTAGCCGAAGAATACCAGAACATCCATTCGGATCCCTCTTTTCCTTGGCCGAGACTCTACTTGTTCGGGCGAATAACACCTGGCAGGACCTGACCTCGGCCCGTTGATCGCGCCAGCTTCGTACGAGACACAGCCATTCCCCATCTCTCAACCTCCAGTAAGCTTCGACACCTAAATGACCTCCAGGGCGCGAAAGAAGAATGCCGTGTAACCGACTGAAAGGAGTTGTTTCAAAATAGTTGAAGTCCCTTTACTTGTGCTCACTTACCAGCAAATCGCAAATCGAATCATTTCCAATCCAAGTTGGCTAACCAGGCAGCAACACGTTTTTCTCTGTAGACTCGGGCCTATGGGGGCCATGAATCGTAAATTGTAACTTGATATGCACTGCAGTTAGGTTCTTGATAGGATTATACCACAGTTAATATCGGGATTCCCTTGACTTCGCCGTCGACAGAGTAAGCAGACTGAAGACTCGGTGTAAACAAGAAGCGGGTTCATGTACACGTTTTGAAAATGCATGCTCATATCAATCAAAGGGAAAGAAAGAGAGTCATTTGTGGTCTTATTTGGGGTTGCACAAGGCGAAGTATCATTCCCTTCAAATGCAGTCTTCAGAGTCCGACTCCCTTGCCCTGCTGATCTTTGGCTAGTGTAACCACAAGCATAGTTGGTGTAACCAGAAATACTCATTAGTAGCGTCAGTGGCCTTATTTTGGTATCACAAGAACCAAAGGCGGGATCTAACAGCGAGCCAGCCAGTATTCGAGCTTACTGCTTGCCTCCCATGAGGCTTCCAGTTCCTTTCTATCTGGGGTAAGTCGTATAAGCCGAGAGACCATAAGCCGGGGGCGAAGACGTGCCTAGAGATGGAAGACTGCTCAGCCCTAGTTCATGTGGACTGGTTCAAGTTGTCGTGCTCGATCCAGGACACGAAAGCCTTAATGTGACTGCACAACATAGGCGCGAACATTCTTACCTTAGACGCATGCCATATTGCTGAGCAGCTGAAAGGGCGCACTGGGCGATAGACATTTCGACCATCCATATGGCCGCTCATAGGCTCCCAAGGGATTCCTGACCGAAGATTCCACTCCACGAGACATTATGGCATGCTTGAGGGGCGCACAAAAAGGGGGCAAACTTTTCGACCTTTGATGTCGCCAAGTTTCCTCCATAAAATGTCCCTTCGTTTTCTTCTCTAGTAGAGCTTTTGGTGCCTCACCTCCTTGACATTGTCCAACATCACCACTACGGCAATCAGCAGCATCGCCTGCTTGGAGGGCACCGCCGCCGTCACTATGTCCGAAGACCTGGAGTCCAGCTTGCTGAGTTCCCAGCCTTCCTCTCCTTCGTCTCCTTCGTCTTCCTCACAAGCGTCTTTCTCGTCTTCATCGGATGACTTGGAGTATGCTCGTCTTTGTCAGGACGAAAAACACGAGGGACTGCAGATCCAGGCTTTCGAAGTAGAGGATGATATCTCTCTCGCAGACACCATCATCGCACCTCCCCCCTCACCACCTTGGCTGAGATATCCTAAGAACCTTGCTCTGGCCTTCGTCCCGAGTTTCTTGCACCCAGTGGACCCTGATGCAATACCAAAGCCCCTTCACCCATCAGCTTGGCTCGGTAAGTTGATTCAGACTCAGCACAGCCTGATGTTTGTTAGCTGACTCAAGATATTGTAGATGGGCTTCGAGGCCTCGCAGCGTTCTTCGTCGTCTGCCACCACTGGTCCCTCGTCACGCTGCCCATCGAGGTCCGCCGCGGCTTCATGAGCGATGACACTCCTCTCCTTCTCCAGATGCCGATCCTTCGCCTGGCACTTTCTGGACTATCCAATGTCTGCGTTTTCTTCGTCATCTCGGGATACGCCTTGAGTTACAAGCCCATGAAGCTCATCAAACACAAAAAGGCAGGCGAATTCGCAATCGCCACTGCTTCTTCCGCTTTTCGTCGGTATATCCGTCTTTTCCTCCCGACAATGGTCACGTCCCTCGCCGTCGCCGGCATGGCATACTTCAAACTCTTCGAGCTCGAGCCCATTCCCGGGCCAGCCGTCCCCGCGTTCAGACCACCAGCGTTGGACACAATTCGGGATCAAGTGAGGGGATGGTGGATGCACTTCTCAACCTTGTCCGACCCCATTTCCAAAAATATGGAGAGAGGAAGAGGGTTTCCCTATCAGCCGCAACTCTGGACAATCCCCGTGGAGTTTGAAGGTTCACGGTTCATCTTCTTGGCGCACATCGCCTTTTACCGAGTTCGTCCCAGCGTTCGAATCTTTTTCCTTGCGTGTCTCCTCATCTACACGATCGACTCCGGCTACTGGCAATTCTTTCTTTTCTTCTCGGGCCTGCTTCTCGCTATTCTCCGATTTTACGGCAGCGATGAGACTGCCGATGACGGAAGCCATGGCTACGATTGGCACAGCCTGCCGCACCTATCGAGCCCTTCATATTGGCGACGTGAAGGACTGAGCGGTTTCAATGCGCCAATCTCATTGATCAAATCGTCAAATACCTACGGCATCTCCAAGAAGTCTCTCCAGGTAGCCTCATTTATCGGCGCCCTGTGGGTCTTGTCGTTTCCCGAGGGGAGCGGAAGTGTTGCGGTAACTCCAGGCTTCAGAACCCTTTCCTGGTTGACTCCTGCACCATACGGTGAGGGCGACCTCTTTTGGATCCCTGTCGCCGCCGTCTGGCTGGTCTTCACAATTGACCAGTCTCCATTCATTCAGCAGCTTTTCACGGGCCGAATCGTTCAATATCTCGGTCGGATATCGTACGCCATCTACCTCATCCACGGCTGCCTGCTTTGGCTGTGGGGCTACCATCTACTTCGGTTCTTCAGCGCCATTACCGGAATCCCACCTGAAGCCAACCTTGGTGCTGGCTGGACTTTCGTCGTCTTTCTTTCGACGTTTTTTTTCCTACCGGGTGTCGTCTGCGTTGCGGACTTTGTGCAGAGGTATGTGGACGCCAATGCTGTCAGGTTCGCGGCATGGTTTGAGGGAAAGTTGATTGAGAAGACAAAGTAGCGTTTGCGAGGTTAAATGATGAAGTACTTAGTGTAATCTTTTAATACATTACGATTCCGCACAAATGCACTGCCCACACAAAAGCCTACTCAAAGCCAGGAAATCAGCTTGTTACTGACACCATCGCACAGGTTCAGAGGCCTCCTGAGATGTACCATGGAAAACTTCTCCGTACAAATATGGTATTATCGGAACGACGCCAAGGAGATGAATGCTACCAGACTGTAATGGGGGCATTCCATCTTGCGACTTATTCTTTATGGGGAGAGATAAACCAATGTAACTATCTACAATGTGTGTGAGATGCTCGACGCTGAGTCAGCTCGGTCAGGGAGTGCATCATAGCTTCACCTCGGTGAACGTCTAATTGGGATGAGAGTTCCGCTAAAAAAGCCGGAGAAACGAGCGCGGCGATCGTTTCTCCGCGAGGTGGATCGTCATGTTAGCCCAGACGCTTTCACCAGAATATCACAACGATCATCGGCTAATCAACCTTGTGGAAGGAAATTTCCGAGTCAGGGCCCCAGGGTGAAGGTGGATACTGTCGAATACGAGCAACGGCGCAAAGCCCATGGTGTTCCCTAATTGGGTTGCCCGTCCGCTCGTAGGGTTTAAGGCTGGATATATTCTTATGTGGGAGGCGATCTGAATGGAGACGCCAATCTCGGTTCATTTGATCAACCTTCTTTGCAAGCTTGAAGATTAATCTGGCCTTGTGGGTGCGCTCAGGGGGGGGGGCATTATCACGTTCGAAATATGAAGGCCAACCTGTTCTTCTCATCCAGCTGTGCTTCGCGCATCTTGGCGTAAGTCTTTTCATGTCTCCAGGAAGCTTCAAACACGAACTGACGTTGCCAAGCCGTGGTGTCATTTGAGACATGGGAGTATCAGAGGCACAGCGCAGCTGGGAGCTGGAAGACCGAGCCAAGCAACCCTCCTTTAACCCACCACAAGAAGACATAACCGCCTATGGCTCAAGATCACAATATCAAACCGAGCCTCGATGGCCCTTCCAGGAAGTAGTAGAAGACAAGCAGCCTCACTTTACACCACCGCCTCCGCCACCGCCTCCCCCTCCAGCAAACCCGCCGATTCACCATCAACCCGCCCCGAGTCCGAGGAGGTCTGGTCACACTCGTCACGTCCTCAGGTACTGGGGCCTCGAGATCTTCACCCTCTTCGTCGCAATCTGCCTGCTCGTCGCAATTATCTGGCTTCTCGCACATTACGATGGCCACTACATGCCGAAATGGCCCTTCGAAATCAACCTCAACTCCGCCATCGCTCTCCTCTCGACCTTTCTCCGCGCCGCCATCGTCGCAGCCGTAGCAGAAATCATCGGCCAGATCAAATGGACCTGGTTCGCTGAAAAGACCCGGCCTCTCCAGCACCTCCAGGACTTTGACGCCGCGAGTCGCTCCATCCTCGGCTCCACGAAGCTTCTGGCGATGCTCATGTGGAACCTGGGCTTCTCCTCCACGGGCTTCCTAGCCATCGGTGCCGCCACAGTCACGATTGCTAGTCTGGCGGTCGGTCCCGTCACGCAGCAGGCCGTCCGCACGGTGACTTGCCCGATGCTAGAGGATAACATCATGGCTAGGATCCCCGCCGCGAACTATGTACCGGGGTCGTCTGCGTACTACCGCGTCGGTGCTGGATCCTACGAGATCGAGGTGGACATGAAGAGTGCCATGATCCAGGGGATCACGGATCCAGGCAGCCAGGACAGTAGTGTCCAGGTCCTCTGCCCCAGCGGAAACTGTACGTGGGCGGACTACGGCACAGGTGTCACACACGCGAGCATCGGGGTGTGTAGCAAATGCATCGACACGACGAGCTTCGTCAGCGAGCCCAACAGGGCGGGAAACCTCTCGCTGCCAGACGACGGCGCCATCATCAATATCCTGGCCGGCAAGTACATGTGGATGGGCTACAGCAACCTGACAGCGTACACGAAGCTCTTCAGCGACGACTTCGCCGCGGCTGCCGCGGTGTCAATGGCCAACTTTAGCATGCTCATGATTTCGACGTCTCCTTGCACATCGGACAACTCTACGGGTATCTCGAAGCTTACGTGCCCGCATCGTCTCTCGCAATCCGACGATAGCTACTTCAGCGACCTTGGGGATTACGTCGCCGCCTCGTGCATCCTGTACCCGTGCATGAAGGAATATCACGCGCGGTACGTGAACAACACGTTGACGGAGACCCTGGTTCGCACGACGACGGCTGTATCCAATCTTGCTGAGAACGCGGCATCGGGATACTCGGTGTATGGCAACTACACAGCGAGACAGAGCCCGTGTGTGATTGACAACGGCACCTGGTACGATTCTACCAACCAAAGCCAGGCCTTGGACATCCCCGGGCGTATCTGGACGAACTTCAGCACGAGCGGCAGCGACGAGGTTAGCCGCGTGCCCAACGAATGCTTGTACAAGATGGACGGGACCTTTTCCTCCGCAATATCGACCTTCCTCAAGGTGAGCTTGCTAAGCGCCTCGTGCCGGTACGACTCCATGCAGAGCGGGCACCTCAACTGCTACGACTCGTGGTGGCTCACGCCGCTATGGGCCGACATGAACGCCACCGTCACCAGCCTCACGAGCGCCGTCGACGACTTTGCTTGGGCTGTGACGAACAAGCTCCGGATGACGGGGCTCGGACCGGACGTCGTTCGTGGCGCGGACGCCCTGTTGAACCGGCGGGCTGAAGCCTTGGGCGAGGTGTGGGCGAGCTCGACGTGTACCTACTTTGACAGGGAGTACATCGCGCTGCCCATCATTTTGGTCGGTCTCTGCGGGATCCTGCTGGGCTGGATCATTCTCAAGAACTACAACGACCCGGAGCAGCCCGTCTGGAAGGGCAGCGTGCTACCTCTGTTGTTTTTTGGGCTGCACGATACCGTGGGGCCAAAGGGGACTGCGGGCGGAGCGAGCAACGGCGCCGGCGATCAGCCCAGAGACGGGGGACGCATGGCGAGAAATTTGACGTTTTTCAAGGAGAATGGACGAGCGGCGCCGGAGCTGTATCGGATTCAGCAGGAGTCGGGCCGGATGCGGGTGCGATTTCACGGCGGGACGGATCCGGGTTTTTTGGATCTGGGGACCGGGAGGAGTGATCCGGAGGCCGCGAATGCATCGTTGGTGCCGGGGCAGGGTGACTCGCGTGGCACCAAGATGAGATGATGCTTGCCGTAGAGAAAGTAGAAACGTGCACTTTTGTTAATGTTGAATGATTCAAATCTGTCTTAGTTGTATCCATGTGAGCTTTTCCCCAGGGAAACGTTGTTAAAGCTAAGGGCCGTTCTGGGGGCTGATGCATACCGGCGCCGATTCCGGAGAACGCGACTGGAGGGACCACTCTATGAAATATGGCCGTATGTCGTAACAGAGACTGCCTTACTACGACGAAGAAATGTCTGGACGACCTCAGAGACGCGACAACCGAATCTAGCGTCATGCTGTGCTACACTTCATCATCCCAACAATTCTTCCCCGTATCACCCACGACTCGTGGAAGCCAGCCTTAGACCCCAGCATCCGCGTTTCTTCGCGACTGAGCCGCTTCGATGCGCCGATTTGATGCGCTACATGGTCAAACATCGAACGATGGAAAGCTAGAGGATCCAACCCTTCCGGCTGAATCCAAAACCGACAGCGATGCCGCCTGACAGGTCATGCCAATCAAGAGAGATGGATCCGTCAGCGAGCTGTGAGCAGAATCCCAGCCATCTGGGATTGGACGGACTCTGTCCCCATATGTTCCTGGCACCTAGCCAGTTAGAAACAAAAGAACAGCTCTTGATGGAGTCTAGTCGACGCCGTCTGTCTTCCAGAGTATCCTCCCCGCATGCTTTGAAGCTTTCCCACGGGTTTCCCCCGCATTTTGGCTTCCAGGCGTGGGAATTACACTTACCCATGCCATCATCGCTACTCATTGTCCCGGATCTATGTTTTGCCCCCCCTTGGCTGAGTAAACCACCGTAGGGACCATGGCGGGGGTTAGTCCGTCGACTCTTGTCGAAGTCTGGTGGTGGGATGGATGAGCCACCGCGGGGCACAAAGCGCGAAGCGCGAAAGTTTACCCCAAAGAACTGAACCCCTAGTCAAATTGCCGAAGTCTGTTGCCGCACTCGATGCCGCACTCTGTTGCCGCAACCAAGATGGTCATACGATTCATGCCCACCATCCGTGGCTTGTCTGGATTGCGCTCTCCCTAAATCCGGGGCTCCAGATTTTGATACTTAACCATCATGGCCCTCCGGTTCGTTCGCAGGATTGCTCCTGTTTCAAAGAATCTCTCATCCTACAAGTGCTCTCCTCCATCTCTACCACAGCGTGTTGTTCCTGTTACCCTCCAGATACCCTCCACCAACTACATTTCCACAACTTCCATCACAATGGCTACGAACGGCACAAACGGCGTCAACGGACACGCCAACGGCGCCAATGGCACCAAGAGCAAGTTCGACCCCAACTTCACACAACATGTTATCGACCTCATGAGCCCCGAGACCAAGCCCAGACACAGAGTGGTTCTCGGCTCTTTGATCAAGCACCTCCACGACTTCTGCAGAGACGTTGAGCTCACACAAGAGGAGTGGGTTCTGGGTGTCAACTACATCAACTCCATTGGCCAGGCCTACCAGAAGAACCGCAACGAGGCATGGAGAGTGTGCGATATCCTGGGTATTGAGTCGTAAGTGACACCCCACCAATCTCCTTTTCCCCTTTCCCTGCCCGTCTAGCGCGGCCGTCTACTCCGAAAGTCATTTACCCCGCGTGCGGCTTTTCCGGCCACGCCAATGCGACGCGATGCTCGCAAGGAGAAATCCAGCCAATGGCTAACGATTATTGCTCCTCTACAGTCTCGTCGACGAGATCAACCACACGGTCGAGACCGACTCCGGCGTCGCCCCCACATCTTCCACCATTCTCGGCCCCTTCTGGTCCCCCGAGACCCCCTTCCGCGACCTCGGCGCCTCCGTCGTCCAGAACATGCCTAAGGATGGCCAGCTCACGTACTTCCACGGTGTCATCAAGGACGCTGAGACGGGCAAGGGCATCCCCGATGCCGTCTTCGACATGTGGCAGGCCAGCACCAACGGAAAGTACGATGTCTTTGACCCGGAGAACCAGACCCGCCACAACCTGCGCGGCAAGTTCAAGACGGACGCCGAGGGCAAGTTCTACTTCTACTGCCTCAAGCCCACCGAGTACGCCATCGACACCTCCGGCCCCTCGGCTGACCTCCTCAAGCTCATGGGCCGCCACCCGTACCGCCCCGCGCACATTCACATGATGGTCACGCACCCCGAATTCATCGGCGTCACGGCACAGCTCTACCCCAGCGACGACCCGTACCTCGAGACCGATACCGCCTGCGCCGTCAAGGACGATTTGCTGCTTACCTTCAAGCCCGTCCAGAACGAGGCCAAGGGCGCCACCCTTGACGTCGAGTACGACGTTCGTCTGGTGTCCAAGAAGTACAAGCCGGATTCCCAGATGCTCATGCAGAACGCCAACCAGAACAAGTTCTAGAGTTGTGGGGCGTTCTGATTTGAATGAGTGGTTGTTTCAGCATGTGAGAGCGGCAGGCCAATGTGTGTGTGTGCATAGTATACTGAAAGGACAACACACTGGCTGGATAATTGTTTTGAGCATGAGACTCCGAAGAACGGAGATTTCTCACCCTTTTTTTTTTTTGTCCCTCGTGTATCCCTCAAACCGCACTGCAAAATGGCGTCAGTGCAAATGTGGCCCGTTAGAAGGCCCAATTTTCTCCGCACAAATTAGAAATTGATATCCTCTTCAAGTTGATTCGGTAGAACACTACGGTACTTTGGTGATTGGCTGAAACCCCGCGTCTTTGTGCCCTCATCTCCAAGTTTCCAACTCATAGACTTTCAGATTTGCTATTGGCTTTCTGGGCGAATGCTACGTAGCGATGTTAAGTAAATCGGCTCTTATGAACTGCTTTGGATCTATCATTCCCTCGTGTGAAGTGAACCCCCATGTTCTTTGATGAACGGCATTGGACTGACTGAACTGACTGAAAGCTCAGATCTGAGACTCTGCGTGTCTTCAGTCAACAGGTGTCCCCGACTTTTCCCCTCCCCCTCCTCTACTTACCGGGTTCCTTCGGAAAGCCTCGGCTAAGCTATTCGCCATCTCCCTTCGCTCTTGGGGGGACGATTCTTTTCCCGACTCGTAATGCCGTGGGGGGGGGGCGAGACCGGGGTTGGACGTGCGTCAGTGGGTCGCGGCCGGAACTGGAGAGCGGCTTTGGCACTTTGCGACGCTGCTGACATTTTTAGAAGCCAAGAGATCATAGTTTCTCCTGGTTCCGAATGGACGTCTGCACGTTATCGTGCCGTGCGTGCCTGGCAGCTATTACGGCTGATGGGGACGGCAGGCAATGGACATAGAATCCGTGGGCTCGGGTGGTCGCTGTTCGGTCTTAACATGAAGGCTGCAGATCTACGGAGTAACGGATATCAGGAGAGCCTCTTTTGCGTACCCCGCGCTCCTATTTTGGTGGGGTGTCTGACATCGCCGGCAAGTAACTCGGTCTGTAGATGGGTGACGGGGAGTAACCACCGCAGTCAAGCCACAACCTCCAATGTCCTGGAAACAGGCTTCTGACATTAGATTCATCTCACAATATCTTTAGTTCAAGTAGATGTGGCAGTGACTCGTTTCCGGCCCTAGGCCCGGAGTCGTGGAACGCATCTCGGATAATATCTCACCACTCCGCGCTCCGCGTGCCGGGGAAGATGTAAACCTGAGCGAGATCTACTAATCTAGCCAAGATACCCCATCTAGCTAGACCTCACCGTTCGAGGGAACCCGGAAAAGCTCCAGACGAGCCGTCACGACTCAGCTGCTCCACTATCAGCACTTTGGCCCCCGTCATTCTAGTAACAATTACCACGTGGCAGATCAGAAGGTCTCCTATGACAGGCATAGACAGCTGTCCAGCGGTAGGCCCCTCCATTTCCGGCAAAGCGCGAGGGCATTATCTCTTTGGCACGAGAAACACATATCCCCGAGCTCCTTTGGGGTAACCATAAGTTAAAGCTTGCTCCAGTGTATTAATGTTTCCTCACGTGTTGTCGGCACAGTCAGTATGCTCAATCCTATCAGGATAGGCCTCAATTGTAATAGACAACCATTGTGACGTCGTGCCACCTAGCCCGGCCGTTTGACACCCCCTGTGCCGCCTGCCGCTGTTATCGGACCGTCTAGCATGTAATCCGGTATGAGATCCGATTCGTTCCCACGCTACCGGTGCCGATGTAGGTAGGCCAAAGAACCAAGGCGTTCTCCGGCTCCGACGGTCTTAATACTGACTCCCGCATCCGTACCTGTACTCTGTATCACCGACTAAGATAGTGCGGCTGAGCTTCTATGGTATCCTTCTTCGTCGGATTTGTTTCATGCTGGGGCTCGCCATATTTCCGTTGTTGTCTGTGAAATCCTAGATGATGGTACCATGTACGAGGGGATCGGATGTCCCAGCGTGTGGCACTTTTTTCCCTTTTGTCGGAAGCTACATTATCTCATCAAATTATAATGAGACATGCTAAAACCACCGCCATATGCTGGTATCGCAGTGTACATGCGTTGCCCTCGGCCCAATATTTCGGCCGTGAGTCTCACATTCCACTGTCGCTAGATGTCGTCGAGATTTACCCAGGCAAGTAAGGTAAGGTGTAGTGGGAATTGAAATGTGAGACTCTCCAACGTTATTTATCACTTACCCAAGTACTTCACAATGGAAGTTAGTCATCTCTGCAATGCCTCTGCCAGCATCTCAATAATCAGTCTTCAAAACCACGAAGACCAAGGTGACGATGACTCAGTCGGCGAGAAAGTCCGTGGAACTGAGACAAAACGGGGACCCTCCCCACCTTTGTACGTGCCAAGGTGCAGCTTGCCCAATAAAGGAGGTTTCCGCCAACAGAGCCTTTACGGCGGGAAAGAATATTATGCTTAAAGACTATATCACCGTACTCGTACGTCTTAACGCCGATGATGAGTACGTAGCGGCTGCTCTCATAGGATGCCTTTACTCACGTTGTACCCTACGAAGTGGGGTTGTCCTAGTTTGTCGACGTGTGACGTAGGGGAATATTTGTAAGCGGGACGACTAGAGAGTCAGCTCATGGGAGCTTCCATCGTCATAGTTACTGCTAAACATATCACTTGAAGAATACCGTTGGAACTTGTATGGAAATTTCGAAAGACCATCGGAGCTTTTCTTCCTCTGCAGCGATTCCTTGAGATCAAGGACACTTTTGACTTGAGCCGCTAACTCCTCGACCATCCGACATTGAACATGGGTTTACACGGGAAGAATGTCCTACTAGTTCGTCCAAATATTAGATTAATACTGAGATACCGAGACACTGCTAATTTTTCACAGACTGGCGCCTCTATGGGAATCGGCGAAGCAATCGCCACCGCGCTGGCTGCCAAGGGTGCAAACCTAGTCCTCTTGTCTAGATCGGAGGTAAGTTGGCAGCGTGGAAGAAGAGAAAGATGAGGGACAACATCGTCCGCATATTCATTGACTAACACTTTCCAAAGGATAGACTCAGTCGTGTTGCAAAGAGCCTATCGTCGACCAACTCGGGCGTCAAGGTCATTTACCGAGCAGCTGATATTGGCAATTTCGATGTGGTTGACAAGGCAATTGGTTCAGCTATTGAGGAGATCGGCGACATCGATATTCTCATCAACAACGTGAGTCAACTTCGTTTATGAACGTTTTTGTGACGTTATCCCTCCAAGCTTTGCTGATCCATCACCCTGAAGGCCGGTCTCGCCCTAGGAGCTCCCGCCAGGTTCCCGGACCTGAAGATCGAGGATATCATCACCATGTCAAACACAAACATCAACGGAACCATGTTTGTGACACACTCGGTACTCAACAGGTCCATGATGAAGAAAAAACCCGGAAAGGGCACAATTCTAAACGTCACCTCTGTTACCGCGCATGAAGTCCCGCCGTTCCCGGGCGAGGCGGTGTACCACGCCAGCAAAGCCTTCCAGGAGGGCTTCACCAACTCACTCCGCAACGAGCTAGTGGAGACCGATATCAAGGTACTAGCAATTAGGCCTGGTGTTGTTGCGACTCACTTCCATACGCAGCGTGTGGGATTCGATCAGGACCAATACGACTCATTCGTTGATGGCTACGAGTAAGTCTACACCGCGGGACTATCTCTACTGCGTTCTACTTGATGCAACTAACGCTACTCAGACCGCTTGTTTCCGACGACGTTGCTCAGGCAGCTGTTTATATGCTGGAGCAACCGGAGAAGGTTTCCATTAAGGCCCTCGATGTCGTTCCTACAGGTATTTCGAGTATTGCCCTTGTCACTACACCAACCGACTGACCGCGACTAGCTCAACGTTCACTCACCGTATTTGATCGGACATGGAGTCAACGCAGCCATCGATAATTTGATGCAGCCCATAGCAAAAGCCAATCGTAGAGATTCCTCGTTGGTTCAAAACAGGGAGAATTCCACGACTTTCCGAATATTGTTTGGCTTTCTTGAATGGAAAGTAATGCTGCTTACTGATCTATTTGACCTAA
>JFFI01001790.1:0-25976 GCA_001563125.1 Colletotrichum salicis
CCCCCCCCCCCCCCCCACGTCCGGCGCCGATCGCAAGCTGGTCAACGCTCCCTGATGCCAGATGGATGGGCCCCCCGGAATCCCGCGCATCATCAAACTCCACAACAAACCTGGTGGAAACTTCGTCGAGATATGCGCGCTCAAAGTTTCCCGGAGAAGACCGCTGTCTATCTCTCACATACTTGTCTGAACTGTCAAGAAACTCTAGTCACTTGTCGAATGAATTTTTGTCTGTTTAGTCTAATCGCTGTGCTAGCATTGCCATGTTGATAGGTTTGGCCGAAGGCATGAAAATGACTGCAGGATGGGTGTGCGTTTGGGGGTGTGAAGTTGGTGGTCTGATGTTACGGGGCAAAAAAAGCTAGGTACGGGCGCCCGGCCGGAACGGTTTGGTTCGTTTCGTTCTATGTGGATGGATATGTACTCCATAAGGTATGTATGAGTGTGAGTGTGAGTGTGAGTGGTGCTCAGCTCAGCCTCCAAAATCTGGGTACACCTGTTCACGCATCGGGTGTCTCCATCTTGCTGTATATGCTCGCTTCTTCATGATTGGCGAGGGAAATCGAGAAAGCAGTGAGATTATTCCTGCAGCTTTTTTTTCCTTCTTTTTTTTCTTTTTTTGAAAAGTGAACAGGTGTGTAGATTGTAACATAATGTCTGCTCTCTGCGGCCTTTAATGGCATCTCTATGCATACCTCCCATCCCCCATTCCCCATCCATGATCGAGATCAGAATCCCGGATTTTCACACCTCCTGCAGTGTCGCCTGCTTTCCATCCAGTTTCCCAGCTTTTTCTTGGGGGCGGGCGTTGGAAGCTTGGAATGGGAATTCAAGGTCTCCGATTTCCCTGTCAGTGTTTGGTGTTGTTTCTTGCTGCTGTTGGAGCATTGTCGGGTTTGATATTCCTGTTTGGTGTTACTCGCTGGTTGTCGTCTCGCAAAGATCCAACCCGCATTCTGGAGTGCCTCCGGGACAAGTGGACTCGACGCTATTCCGGGGCGCCGATCGAATCGAATTCTTTTCCCAATCAAAAGAAGAGCGCTCCGTAAGGGACGGGACCGCTTTTGTTCAGTGTGGACGATCTCGCCAGCGTAACCTCCCTACAGACTATGTACAGGGTGAGATGTAGATCTGAGGCTGGGCTGGATATGAATACCGGGAACCGGGAAATGTCATCGCGCAAAAGTTGACGGCACGAACCTTTGGGCTTCGAGGGTCTTCTCTGCAAGGTCGAATAGGTTTGGGGGCCGGATATGCTCGTGTTCTAAAAGGGCGATAACCTGGGGACGATCTGTTGATCACATCCATCTTTGGATTGTCGTCAAGACAGGAAACACAAGAGAAGAATATGAAGTTGCTTTGAAGCGGACGAGTTATCACTGAGCATTCAGAGCACTTGTCCATGTCGACTTGGGGATGAATCTCTGCATCACGGTCATGACCTGCTCAAACACCCTCACAGCTGTCAAGTTTGCGTATAATCCACTAGCATACGTCGTCGAAAGCTGTGTCGTGGTCATTCATACCAAGTAGCCCTAAAATTCTGTACATGCAAAAGAAGTAAAGTATGTACATTCGATTCCAGATCAAAACCCCCGTGGCTAGTTACCGGGGAGCCAGTGATCTGGAACTCAACTGCCTTTGATCAAGAGTGGCCTCAACGAAGCTGTGTTTGTCTGGACCACCCAGAGGCCGAAATCCCCGGTAATCCACAACCTCCACCTAGGGGATACCTCTCTCCCGTCCATCCCTATATCCGCGATTCGGATGAATGATGTGCATTTTTCTTAAGCAATCCACCTGGAAAACGCCATGCCTGATTTTGAAGAAATCCCTTGAACCCTCCCTTATGCAACCATAAATGCTCTTCTAACGTCCCTATATCATGAGAATCGTGTCCATCGTTTTTGTGCCGCACCAAAGGCGGCCGGTGGGAGTCTTCTCCTTCTTATGCGAGGTAGCGATACGTCGGCGTCGACGCATCTTCTACGCGCTCGAGATACTCTCGCACAATCAGATCCTCGATTCGCTTTTTTATAAGACTAATCTCGGGCTTGAAGCGACCACTCAGTTGGTCAATGACCTCTGTAATGAGCTGCGAGTGACCAAGCTCCTTGCGTTGCCTATGATGAGATTAGTAAAGCGAGGAGACAAGGAAGCCGATCCGAATACGTACTTCATGATGCGGACGAGAGCGGCATCGATGACGTGGGCTCGGGTCTGGTTGTTCTTCTCTTCAGTTGCCTTCCGTTCGTCGTCGCCCTCGACCTTGCTGGTAGCGTTGATGATGGGCGCCTTGATGCGGACGGTCTTGCTGACAAAAGAGGCATTGAATTTGAACTTGTCGCCGGGCTTGATTCCCTTGGTAGCGGGTTCCTTGGCGAGCACTCTGGCCTTGGGGACGATGGATAAAGAAGTCAGAGTTCTCGCAAGATCTTGCATCGGGATGTTGGTCTTGGCTTGAATCTCCTCGAGCGAAAGCTCGTCGCCCTCCTCTAGTTCGTTGAACAGCAAGAGCACAACCATGCCGTACGTCGGCACGTTGATCTCGTACTTGCGCTCGCGCGCCAGGGGGCCCTTGCCTCCCGGGACCGCGGGGAAGGTACAACGAACGTCGGCGCTACCAGTCGACCCAAGCCAAGTCAACTTGCGGCCGCTGCGGTTGGTGAGGTAGTATTTGAGTAAGCTTTCTTGGAGGCGCTTGATCTCTTCAGGGAAGATGCAGCCACCGCCTTCAGAAAATTGCGACGTGCGACCCATGATCTCGGGGGGCCATGAGTTTGTAGTCAAGATGTTGACACCCAGCTCGATCTGCTTCCGAGACACATCGCCCAGCCCCCTAATATGGTCGCGATAGCCTGAAGTCAGCTCGGCAGACGACTCCATGTCTCTGAACATGCCCTCGAACTTGGCTGTAAACTGATTGCCCAGCTCCTGCTTCATTCGAGAAATCATTGACTTCTCAACATCGTGACTTTCTGACTTGTTGTTGAGTAGACGCTTGGCCAGGTGCTTTTGATAGTAACGCTCGAACAGATCCTTGTCTGAGAGATACCGGATTACAGTAATGGCCTTCTCCAGTACCGCCTCAGTTTCCGTCTCAGTCTTGCCACGAATGCCGCGTCGAAGATTGTCGTCGATGAAGAGCGATACGTACTCGGAGCTCTTGGTGAACATGTTGATGAAATCGGAAAAGCTCTTTGTAAGCGAGGTTTGAATGATCAAATCCTCTTGGAAACACTTTTTCCACAAGTTGTCGAACTTGTCCTTGAGCTTAAGCACGTCATCAACCCACTTAATCGCCGCGGCTGTCTGCTGAGCCGAAGAGCTGAGTGCCTTGGCCCTCTCTCCGCCTTCATTCTCTTCTCCATCGGCTGGCGCAGATGCTGCAGAGAAATTCGTCTCCTTGAGCATCTGCTCAATTTCAAGGCCGAGTTCGACCACCCGCGTAGACAAAATCTTTTTCAAAGATGCCTTCTTGGGGTCAACTCTCGATACCAGCTGGTAGAGAATGGATAGCTCTTCCTCACGATCGTAGTTGACCATAGACTTGAGCCCGCTTCCCTCGAGGTTCAAAAAGTCGTCCAGATGCGCTGAAATCAACTGTTCCTCAACAACCTTGATGGATCTCTCTCTCGTCTCATAATGGATAGTAGTATCGCATCGGTCGTTTTCCTCTTGTAGTCGGCGTTGAGTGTGCCGCAGCCAGGCGCCTGCGTCAGCCTCCCGAAGCAAGCGTTCACATTCGCGCTTGTAGTACTCTCGCTCAGATTCAAGGTAAGCAGGCTCGAAGACTGTCAGGTACAGCTTCTCTGCCTCTTGCTCCTCGTCGGACTCGTAGAGAGAATCAAGCATCCTTATAATATTGCGTAACAAATGCCGATCGATGGTGTCACCATCTCGCTCCATATTGACGTGATCGAGGATAACCGAGTTGAGAATGTCGAATACAGTATACTGACCCCCTGAGTTCAGCGACGCTCGCAGGATGTGATCACGGAACAGGCCAATCGTGGCGGTGTAGATGGACGGCCGACGAGCATCTTGTGTGTAGCCACGGTCGAGATACATCAAGATATCCGCCGTCATGTTCATTGACGTGTTATGGTGCTCCCATGATTTTCTGACGCCGCCGAGAAAGTGCTCGCCCATCTTGCGTCGTTCGTTGACCGAGGTAGCCGCACCACCCATTGCAGCGCTAACGAGGTTGGCCGTGACCAGCTTTTCGATGTCGGGAATGACGTGTTCAGAGAAGTACTGCTCTTCGAACTGCTTGACGCGGTCGTACAGCATCTCGCCCTTTTTCTTCAACACTATCTTGTAGGATGCTCGGTAGAGCTGCTCGAATGAGAGGGTGCTGCAGTTTTGGTTGTGGATGTCGGTCAAGGCTTGCTTCAGTGTATCCCAGCACTGCTCGAAATCGCTCGTGTCGATGCCAGATGTGAGCTTTTGACCTGTTAGTTTTCATTCTGAAGGTCTCGCTGGCGGCTGGTGATCTTCATCCAAAGCATCCCAGCGACCGTCTTGCAACCCGGTGGTTCCTGAACAGCATGTACAATATAGGTGTGGATTGAACAGAGGCAAGCATGCAAGAAATGAAGTCGTAAAAGACATTACACTCATGGCGGCGCTGGAGCCATCATCACAGAATGCGCAAGAGCCAACAGACACACACGCACACACACACATGGCAACCAACACCAGTGGATGCTCGCTAGAGTCGGAAAGACTTACCCGTCCAGGGCGGCGCGGGGGCCGAATGCGACCGGCCCGCATGGCCGTACCCCCTCCACCTCTACCAGAAATCATCGTGTATGTATCTGTATCTGTTTTGGAATCGTATCCGGAATATCGCTGCGAAGTTCGGTCGTGGTTTGGTTGGTCGTTTCAGGTCGAGAAAGCTATCGTGGGAAACCTGAGTCGGTGGCGGCGGGGTAGCTCTCAGAAAGTGTGGCGGGCAACTGAGGGACTCTAAGAAAAAAGAGGAGCCAGGCTGCTATGCTTGGTAAGAACTTGAAGTAAAAACTCGTGAAAGGAAAAAGGAAAAAGGAACAGTCTGGCTGGCGCAGAAGAAGTTGACCGCGTCAAGGATTGCGGATTCTGCGGCAAGAGTGGTGGGATTTTAAAACAAGGCATCGCAGAGGAAGGAGATACCTGGGCCTGGGATGTAAGTCGCAAGTTCGGAGAGAGCCACGGCAGGGCAAGGCTGCGGAGCCCCGAGGCCGGAATGGTCCGCGCTTTCCACACGCGAGGCGGAAGGTGCGACCGGGCTGTTGAATCCAATCAATTCGATCCTTAATCCTTGCACCTCAGCCACGTATCGGCTAGGAATGGCTTGCTCTGATAAGTAAGCATACTGGATAACCGTTTGCGCCACATGTGGCGTACGTTTCCATCGTTTTCTAAGTCTACAAGGGAAGGAAAAAAATTAAGGAGCAGCAGTGACACTCCAGAAAAATGACGGCATTCCCAGTCCACTTTGAGAACAGCTCAGTCAAGCTCTAGCTCTTTTGCTACAAACTCCTACACCACAGGCCTCAACCCAACGCAGAGCCACCACCAACACCACGACCAAAACCACTACCACCACCATCCTTCCTTTCGAAAACGCAGGCGACACATCCACGATGGCTTCCCGCTCAGCATTCACAAGATTCGCGCCCGTCCTGCGACAAGCTCGCCCAGGCGCCTCGCCCTTGAAGCGCAGCAGCCCAATCCTCTCAGCTCTCCAACAACAACCACGACAACAACCATCCCTCCTACAACCCACAATCGCCACGCGCTTCGCCCACACAGTCCCCAAACCCAAAGCAGCGCGCGAAGCCGAAGCAAAGACACCCGCCCAAATGCGCATGGAGACTTCGCCGCACTACCAGCTCGACTTCACCTGTGTGCCGTGCGACACGCGCTCCCGCCATAAAGTCTCCAAGCAGGGCTACCACCACGGCTCCGTCCTCATCACCTGCCCGTCGTGCCGAAACCGCCATATCATCAGCGACCACCTGGGCATCTTTGGCGATCGCAAGGTCACTGTCGAGGACCTGATGCGCGAGAAGGGCAGGCTCGTAAAGAGGGGCACGTTGGGCGAGGATGGCGATATCGAGTTTTACCCTGATGAGAGCGCTGCTGACGGTGGTGGTGGTGCTGATGCTGAGGCTCAGGCTGCGGAGGTGAAGAAGGATGGGTCTGCATGAAGGCTCTCGGGAAAGGAACTGTAAAAATTGTACGATATTTGTGGCAGACTTGGTGAGGGCGACCGAGGTCTCGGTTTGCCAATGGATTGGATGACTGCATACAAAGGCGTTCAGGATACCCATCAACACTCATGGGAACACACAAAAAGGCGGGACACATTGTAACAACAGAATAGATCTCACATATGAACGGGCAATGTCAGCCCCTGTACTATACAAATACAACCCTTTCAAAAATACCTTTAGTACCCTTTCTTTTTTTTGTCCCCTTCCCAAAAAAACGCCAGCCCATGCAAACTACTTTTGATGATGATTACCACCCCTTGTACGCCTGCCTCTGCTGCTTATGCTCCTGGCCTCTAACCTTCTTCCTCTCCTTCTTCTTCTCCGTCTTCTTCCTCTTATCCCGACCATACTTCTCCGGCTGCGCAATCGCCTCAATCTTGCGCTTGCTCGACCTCTGCTGTCGCCTGTTGCGCACCTCCTCCCTGATGGACAACAGCTGCTTCGTGTACTCGGCCGTGCCAAACTTCTTCTGGAGCGAGTCCATGAGGATCTGCGCCCTCGTTTTGAGCGCCTCGAGACGGGTCTTGAAGAGCTCGTCCGTCGAGTAGGGCACGGGGATGTTGGGGTCCGTAAGGTTCTGCAGCGGGTAGAGGATCGTCTTGAAAGAGGGCTCGAGGTGGTCTTGCGGGACGCGACGGCAGATTGTTTCCAGCACTTCCATGGCGACGGTCTTTGGTGTGATGGCGGTCGACTTGGGACGGACGTCCTTGCGCAGGATGGACGAGAGCTTCCAGAAGAGATACTGCAGATCCTTGCGGTGCTCTTCGATTCTGTCCTCTTCCGCCTCGGCTTCATCGCGGTCGCCGAGAGTGTCTGCTTCGGGCACGGTTTGCACCTCGACGGGTAGGCGGGGGCCGAGGAAGATTAGGATCTGCTTGATTTCCTCGGCGAGCGCGTCGTCAATCTCTGGTGTTCTCAAGGCGTAGAGCGTCAGCCTGACGAGCTCCTCCAGGTCCTCGAGCTCGAGGTCCAGACCGTGAGATCCTTGGAGTACTTCGCCTGCTTTGCTTGACTTGCCAGCGTAGTCCGCGAGGAACGTGCTCAGTACCTTGGTGGCGCTGAGCTTGACGGAGTTCTCGGGGTGTACGAGGCAACCGCGGACATCTGCCCAGAGTTCCCTAGACTCGGTAGACAGGAGTCTTGCTGGGTACTTCTCCGTCAGAACCTGAAGGTCGCGGAGAACAGTGTTGACAAGGTCCTCATCGGCAACACGGATGTCGCCTGTTCCCACAATCTCTCCAATCTTAGCAGTAACCAACTCCAACTCCTTCTTGTGCTTGGTCGAGGGCTCCTTGGCCTCGAAGAAGAACCCAAAAGCTTGCAGCGATAGCTTTGTGACCGCTTGGTTGTCTTCCTGCTCAACCCATGATCGGAGCAGCGTCATGAAGTTCTGCGTTCTCTCCTTATCGGCCCTGCGGAACATCTCCTTGACCAGTTCTCCCGCGGCGAGACAGCACTTCTCGCTATCGTCATTGGCAAGCACCATAACCAGGGGCAAGAAGCAAGTGGAGATGACTTCCTGGACGAAGTCGTCCGCAGACTTCATGAGAAGCAGATGGACGACCTCCATGACAGACAAGCGACCGCCTTCACGCTCATATGTCAAGTTCGCGACAACGAAGTTGAGCTGCTTCACCCATCGGGCCTTTCTCTGCGGGTAGTCCTTGAGGAACTGGAAGAACGCGCCTCTCGCCAGATCACGCGTATCCTTGTCGTCGTTCGTAATCATGACAGTGCCGACGTAATCGAGGGTATCGTAGACGACTGCCGTCTCAATCTTGCGCTCGAGCACAGAGCGCACAAAGTTGAAGGTGACGTGACGGTAGAGCGTCTCGGTCAGGTCGTCTTTGAGCTTACCGAGGAGCATATCGATAGCGGCGTCCTTGACGGGGATATCTTTGCGCTCGCGGAGGACAACCGAAAGCAGCTTCAGAGCCGCTTGCGACAGGTCGGTTGTGGTTGAGGTTGACATGGAAATGCTCTTCGTCGCCTCCTTGACTGCAACCTTGAAAAGCTGAACGTCCTCGTCGTTGTTGAAAGGCACCTTGACAAGCACGGTGAGAAGCTTGAAGGCAGCGACCTTGACGTCATCCTCCTCGCCGACGATGGCGTCTCCGAGAATGGGCACGAAGCCAGCAATGTTTGCGCCGGTGCGCAGGCTTTCGTACTTCTTCCAGACCGACCGGAGGATGTCAAAGGTGAACTTGACAAGCTTGAAGATGTATTTCCCAGCGGTGCCGGAATTGTCCTTCTTCACGCCCTTCTGGTAGAGGTACTTCTTCAGGCGGAAGTCGATCTTGGGCTGCACCTCCGGCTTCTTGCTCTTGTACACCTCTTGAATAACCTCGTAGCAGAAGATGAGGGTGTCCCGGCTCTCTGCGGCCGGGTTCTGCATCAGACCGGCGGTGATTCTTGCCAGCAACGTGTCGATCTTGCGAACCAACTTGAGATCCACCTTCTCTAGGAGGAGAGACCGCAAGGGGTGAACGAGGACGACAAGCTGGCTGATGGATGCCGACTTGGCAATGAGCTCCATGGAGTCCTGACTCTTGCTTGCCTTGACTTCCTTCATCTCGCTGATGTACCCTTCGGCATCCTTCTCTTGGCCAGTAGCGCCAAAGATATCATCAATGACGATCGCCACGATGGACTTGAGAGTGTAGTCGAGATCACCCTGCTGGAACTGAGGAATGACCTTGAGGAGCATCGAGTGGAGGGTGTAAGACATGACGTGAAGTTGGTAACCTCGCTTGAGAGCGCCGCGCAACTCCTTCAGGATGAAACCAAAGTAAGTCGGGCCGAGCACCGAAGCGATTTGCACAAGAGTGTCTCTGGCCATCTCACGAGCATCCCAGGATTTACTGCGCAGAATGTGGCAGATATCGGTAAGAACACCAGCAAGCTTCTGGCCCATTTCTTCGGACGGCAGGAGCTTGAGGAGCTTGACGATGATGACACCGACGGGTACACGGTAACTGACCTCGGACTCATCCTTCTCGTGGAGATGCTTGATCAAGGGAGGGAGGAAGAGGTTATTGACGTCCTTGCTGAGCTTTTCTTGCGCGGGCGTCGTGAGCACAAGTCTTTTGCTGGTAGGTGTAGAGGTCTCAGCATCGTCAAACTGCATAGCCTCGGCACCCTTCTCTTCGACTGCGAAAATGAGAGCATCGCAGAACTTGGCAAGTAGTCGAATCACCTGCTTCTGGTTGTTGGGCTTGGACTCGACGTAGCTAATGTATCTTTGCAGAATAACACGGTAATGCTTCCAGTCCAAAGATTGAGCCAAGTTGCCGATCGTGTTGGTTGCCTCGGCACCCAAGCCCTGGTCGTCGCTACCTTCAGCACGGCCGAAGATGAAGTGCTCGAGGAGAGGGATGAAGAACTGGCCCAGGTTCTGACTGCCAAACTCTGAGGTATCGTTGACAGAGTTCAGCATCTTGATGGCTTCCAGCTGGCGCGCGGTCGCGGGGCTGAGAATGTTGAAGAAAAAGGGCAACTCAGACGTCTCCTCTTCCATGTCGCTGACCAACAGTCCCTTCGTGTCCGCAACAGGCTCCCAGGTTGGCATCTGCGAAAGAAGGTAGCCAAAGACTCTCAAGTACTCTCTCCTGACGATGGCAGACTCCTCGCGAGCTCCGGTGTAGATTGAAGGCAATAGAATAGTCTTCAGATGAGTTTCGAAGCCGCCCTTGGATGTCTCGTCTGAGCAGGCCGCCACCTCTCTGATAAACTTGCGCAGGGAGTCTGCAGAGTTCGATGCCAGGATGCCATATTCCTCATCGGAGCGGATGTAGTAAATCAAGTTGTGCAACAGAGGAAGCCACTGCTTGACAGTGAATGGGGCTTCCTTGTTTGTGATCCGGTTGAAAGCAGCGAGCCGCTTGTCGTAGTCTGGCTCGTCGATGCGGTTCGGGGCGAAGGCGTTGAGGTCGCGGCAAATTTCGGCAATCTCCTGGAGGGTGGTATCCTTGTCGGCCAAAACGGTAAGGACACGGGCCAAAGCCTGCCTGTTGTCCCTATCTTTGAAGTAGCTAAAGAGGGAAGACAGGGTCTCAAAGATGGCGATATCAGCAGTCTTCTCTTCCGCTTCCTCAGAGCTGAGGATGGTGATGAATCGCTCCAGAATGAGGAGAATCTTGCCCTTGGCTCTGGGATTGACTCGTCTCGGCGGCTGGTTGAGGAGGAAGGTTGCGATCTTGAGCGTCTCGCGCACGTTCGCCGAGGTTTCAACGAGGGGAGAAAGCTCGACAATCGTCTCAATGCAAGACTCGAGCAGTTCGTTGCTCATGGTTTGCGTCTCCAACGTCGTGGTGACAGTCTTCAGCATCAACTCCATGTTGGCGTCCAGAAGCTCAGTGCGGACGAGCTCGTTGAACTCGGATTCCACAGCAGGTGCCTGGGCCAACTTGATGAGGTTGCGGATGATGCTGAGGGCGAAAATCTTGACGGTCTCCTTCGCCTTGGGCACCGACACGCACTCGATAACCTTGGGGAGAACCTGGTCATTGATCGAGATATAGAGTGCTGCCTTTGGCAGCTGAGACCAAGTCGACAGAAGCTGCATGATGCTTGATACCGACTGAGCCGTCTCAACGGGGAGCTTCTCAATCCGGGGAGTAACGATCTCGTTGACGATAGGTTCGGAGTACGGTGTCCAGTTGAAGTCTTGCGCGTTGCGGAACAGTATAATAATACACTTGACACCCACAGTCCGGATGGTCTTGAGCAGAGACTCCTGAGAGGCCTCGTTCGTCTCCTCAACCTCTTCATCTGACTCGACAGTGGTAGACTCCTTGAGCCGTCGGGAGGCAAAGATGAGGCAGTACATTATAGGATGGAGCAGCCTTTCGACGTAGGGGCCAACATGCTGACCAAGTTCGTTGATAAGAGGCAGCATCATGTTCATGAAACCAGTCTGCTTGCGAACAGGAAGAATTTCTCGGTCAAACAAGTTGGTGCGGAAGCCGGACTCGTCAATGACACGCGCTCCTTTCAGACCTCCAATCGCAATGTCCAAGAAGCTTCCTGTGTCTTCGACGCTGAGGTTTCTCAGGACGGCCAAACGAGTGGCTTGCAGACCTTGTCGACCACTGGCAGCACCCTTTTTGGAAATGGTCCGTCCGTACAACAGTCGCAGGAGGACAGGCATAAGCTCTGCACGATGTTCGGGTTGGATCGTTGACTCGCCCTGGAGGAAGACTGTGAGTTCGTTCTTGAATCTTGCTTCGTCGAGGAGGTACTCCAAGTTCTCCTGATACGGTCGAACACCCTCTTGCTTCCAGGCGAGGATGGCCTTCAGCGCTAGCTTTTGCACCTCCACGTCACCATTCTCCATGAGGTGGAGTAGTGCAGTGTACACCCTTTCATGTTGGTAGAGCACCTTGGGGTTGATGAAGAGAGCGAAAACACCGACCAATCCCTTGCGATCTTGAAGGTTCCAGTCTTCGCCCTTGATCTCAGCGTCCTCGTCCTCTTGGCTTTCTGACGAGTTGTCTTCATCAACGGCAGCCCAAGCCAGGAAGAAGGGTACAAGTTTGCGAGAACGCCTTTCAGCAAAGTGAGGCATGCCAGCGAGCACCTTTAGTGCTTGTGCTCTAGCATTGACTGCGTGAGCATCGACAGTCGCTTGCTGCTTGTCAAATGACTGCAGCATGAGATCGATGGCGTTGTTAACAACCTGCTCCACCTCATCCGCCATGCTCAAGAGCTTTTGCACGTGAAGGCAATCAAAGTCGGTGGTGGCCTGACGACCCTGGAGTGTGGGCTGGCTGACTGGTCCAGACCATCTCGGAGAAGGAGTCTCCAACCAACTCAAAGCGGTTGTCGCGATAGCCTCTTCGCCGGCTTTGATAGAGCCAACCAGCTTCAAGGCTGTGATGGTGTCGTCCCACAATGGGGAGAGCTTAACCGTCAACATACCGAACATGAAGGAGGGAATCGCCTTGAGAAGCCATGAGTTCTCGCTCAGTTGTGAGTAGTTCTGGCCGAGTTTGCGAAGATGCATTGCGATGTTTCTCAGGGTGGCAGGTTCCAGAGGCGTAAGTCCGATGTCCACCATGAGGGTGAGACATTGGTGTTCATCGGGAAGTGACTCGAATTGCTGGAGGATCTTTAGAGATGCGAGACGGAGTTCCTGCGAAGGGGCCGAGAGGTTTTCGATAAGGGCCTCAACAACCGGGTCCTCTTCTGAGCTCTCACTGCTATCACTGCTCTGACGATCGACGGGAGGCGGTTGGTTTCGTGTGAGCTCAGTATAGGTGAGATACGCCTCCAAAAAGCCCACCGAACGACTGAACCTAGGAAGAGCAGCACGTAGGAGCGGGTCCAAGGCTGGATCAACCGGGCCCGCCGCCTTACTCATTCGCAAGTACGCGTGGAAGCCCTGGCTGATGCTGAAGTGAACCTCGTCTGACGCCAGTGTGGTTGAAGGCTTGAGTGCCAGCCTTAGTTTCCGAAGCAGAAGTTCCGCAATCTTCGCGTTGGCTGAGGGGTGAACGGTCGTCGAGAAGAGGAGATCCAATAAGGCAGAGTACTTTGGCAAGCATCTGTCTCTCCACGTTTGAGGATCCTTATCATACGCTCCGCGCTCGGGGAAGGGGGTGCTTTCGAGGCGCTCAAACTTGGACACGATCTGGTCCTGCCAGCTGCGCGGGAGATTGCAAGTCTCCTTTGCTCCTGGCGAAGGTAGACTTCCGTTCTGCACCATGCGTGGCAGGAGTACACACAACATGTCTTCGTTCTGGCCATCGGACCAGTGACTGACGATGAATCTAGGTCTGGTTAGCTTCGAGAAGTTTTCTGGCTGAGTGGCGGCACATACCTTTGGAAATACGTTTGGAATATACTCCGGAATCGTGTCGAGTCTAAGTTGGAGAAGTAGGCACAGAAGGGGATATACCAGCTCATGACCCTCTCCCGCTGGAGTGCATTCATAAAATCCTTGATGCAGGGAATGAGGGCATCAATTGGTGCTTGATGCCAGACAATCGCAGCGGGGACGATGACATGTTTCCATACAAGATTCAGCTTATCTTCTGTCACCTCAGGGGCGTGTTGTGCCATTACGTCCAGCATGGCGGTCAGATTCTCAACGAGAACGGGCCAGTTGCTGACTCGGTTTCCGTGGCGAACACCAGCGGCTGTCCCCAGAACCCGAATCAACGGGACAAACTTCCAAGTCTTGCTTGGCTTGGCTTCGTCCAATGCCACCTTCACTTGCTCCTGAATCGCCTCGAGAACGACAGCTAGGTCCTTATCGTTGGAGTGGTGGATAATGCTGGTCAGAACACCACATACCAAGTCGGTCCAGGTTGTAGTCTGCGCGAGATCGGCTTCCGTCTCAGGTATCGCCTTGATGAGAGACACAAATACAGCCGGTCCGGTCGAGTGAATGGTCTGGCCGGGGCCCTTCATGGCCTCGGTGAACATGGTCATGAGACCATCTTGATACAGTTGGAATGAGCGTTCGCCGACGGTGCTTCGGAGGTCGTCTCTTGCGTGGGTGACGATTGCGGTGAGGGAGGTCTCTCGGTTTCCAGGCGCGGCAGCCTTCTTGATCAGAAAACTCAAAGCCTCGGCGGAGAAACGGGCAATGTGAGGAGGATGGCGAGCCTTTCCCAAGAGAGGCGCCACGACATCATATGTTGGTCGCAGGTTTGGCACAATTAGCCTCGAGAGGTATTTGAACAGGAAAGCCAGCGCTGCAAAGGTCCATTCGATAACGTCGGCGTCCTGCGGCTTGGCGGCGATGGCAACAATGAGATCCAGAGACTTTGCATAGTACTTTTCGAACCTGGTTCCAATATCATGCGCAAATGCTGTGAGAAGTTCCAGGACCGGCTCCAACATCTCCTTATCCTGCTTCGCCAGCGCCTCGGCCAACAAATCGAAGATCTTCTCTTCAAAGTGCAGAATCTGGGCCAGACTCTCGCTCATGTACCATGCTTTTGTCTTCAAGTCGTAGAATCCCTTGTAGATATTAAGTTCCGACCATTTCTGCAGGCCGGTTCGGAAGTAGGAGGTTGTGGATTCGAGGTCTTCGGCTTCGAGGTCGTGTCGGCGGACTTTTCGCAGAGGATCGAGTGCGTTGAGTTTTGCGATTTTGGTTGCGAAGGACTCCCACCGGTGGTTCTTTTGGTGAGGAGTCGAGTTCTTGCCCTTTCGGGACTTTGTGATCCGCCCTGATGAAGTGGAAGGCATGTTGGGCGGTTGGACAGGTGTGGTGTGCAAAAACCCGTCGTGATCGCCTCCCAGCTTCACTGCTTGATCGCGAAAAAAAAGTTCCCCGCCAACTCGTTCGGAGCTCAGCCAGAAAAATGAACTTTTTTTCTGTCGGCAGAAGGTCGGCCGATTGCGATAGACTGATAAGCCGTATCATTAGTGGGTCTCGTCCAATAGTTGAGCTTGGATACATATAGGGTCCACATTACTTTCGTCGCGCGCATCCTCCTGCCCTGTCGCATCTTTAACTCCAAGCTTCCTCCAACAACCTCAGCCACCCAGCTTCAACTCCTACAACCAAAGTTCAGAGGCAAGATGGCTGCACCCAAGGTGTAAGTAGCACGCGACTCACCTAACTGGAATTTGCAAGGATTTATACTAACCAAAGCTCTTAGAATCGTTTTGGGAAGTCTCAATGGCTCGCTACTGCCTGCCTTCACGAAGCTCGCGACCCTCCACGCCAAGAACAGCTTCAGCTTCGCCATTGTCACAGGCAATCTGTTCGGCAGCGACGACGATAGCACGATCGATTCACTTCTCAGCGGCGAACTGAAGGTTCCCCTTCCTGTCTACTTCACTGTCGGCACAGCGCCCCTTCCCCCCAAGATCATTGCCAAGATCGAAGCCGACGAGGAGATCTGCGAGAACCTCCACTTCCTCGGGAAACGAAGCATCACAAAGACGTCAGAGGGAGTTAGAATTGTCGCACTCGGTGGAAAATTCGACAAAGATGTGGTCGGCGGGCAGTCGAAGGAGCAGCACCTTCCGTACCACACAGCGGATGATGCTAAATCGCTGAAGGGAGCGAATAAGGCAGACATCCTACTCACGACCATCTGGCCAGCTGGTGTCTGGACAGGGTCCAAGGTCGCGCTTGTCCCGGAGAACCAGGCAGCGGTTGAGAGCACGGCTGAAGTTGCTGAGCTTTGTGCCACCCTCAAACCCCGATACCACTTCTCCCCTTCGCCCACCGAGTTCTTCTACGAGCGAGAGCCTTTCGTGCACCCTCCCGAGGAAGGCGCAGAGGACACGGCTGTGACTCGCTTCATCTCGATGGCCCCCTACGGAAACGCGACCAAGGCGAAGGCGCTGTATGCATTCACAATCACCCCCAACGAGACCAACGTCGAGAAACCCGCCAACGCCACCTTTACGCCGTTCAGCCAGAGAAAGCCAAAGAGGCGGGCGCAGGACGAGGGCTCCTACAGCCGCTTCGCCAACGGAGACGACGATGGCCGTCATCACCGCCGCGGAAACAAGCGCCGACGTCAATCACCTCCTCCCGGCCCGGACCGGTGCTTCTTCTGCTTGAGCAACCCCAATCTCGATACCCACATGGTCTGCACCATCGGCGAAGACAGCTATCTTGCTACTGCCAAGGGCCCTCTAGCCACCTCCCAGACCTTTGAGGAGCACGGTATCAACTTCCCAGGCCACGTCATCATCACGCCGCTGGCGCATACACCGACCGTTCACCACTCTGGCGTCGAGGACTACGCTCCCGAGGAGGCGGAGAAGACCCACAAGGAGATGACCCGTTTCCGCGAGGCCCTTCAGGCCATGGTCTCGACCAAGTCGAATCGCAACCTGGGCGCCATCACCTGGGAAATCAGCCGCGGCCGCAACATCCACGCCCACTGGCAGTTCCACCCCATCCCTGCGGACTTTGTTTACAAGGGTCTTGCCGAGGCCGGCTTCCGCGTAGAGGCTGAGAATCTCAAGTATCCCGAGTTCGAGAGCCGCGAGATCTCGTACGAGGACCAGGCCGACTTTGGTGACTACTTCCGCATCTGGATCTGGGCAGACGATGGCGAAGACAGAATTAAGGGCTCTAGTCTCGTCATGAAGCTCGATCCCAACATGCGCTTCGACCTGCAGTACCCGCGCAAAGTTGTGGCGAAGCTCCTCGGTCTCGAGAAGCGTTTCGTCTGGCAGGATTGCACGCAGACCAAGGAGGACGAGGAGAAGGACGTGGCAGCTCTCCGCGAGGCTTTCAAGGAATGGGATTTTGCGCTTCAGTGAGACGGTGCACGGCATATATTGAGGTGACGTCGGGATGCCTAACAAGTTTGAGCATGATTATATCGTTTTTCTAGCATGGCATTTGGCATGGGCGGCGTTTGGGGGATACCCGGTTAACCTGCATATTCTTGCTATATAAGCAGATCGGTAGTGGGGAGAGGTTGTCATTTGGCTTTTCAACTTTGCGTTTTACACGAGCGGAGGCATATCACAAGGAGCGGATCTATCCATATCTTCTTTCAAACCAGGGATATTGGGGAAAGGTACATGGTTTCATCGTTTAGGGGCTACTTTGAACCTTCCATAGACAGGCGAATTAGGCCCCCAAAAGTTTTCTGAATCGTTCTCACCATTCTTGTGCCCTCGTCAAATCTCATCTCTGCTCATTTCGCCAAGGCATGTGGTCCGAGTCGTAAGTCCCATCACGGATCCCAATCTCTCTCAAATCATCTTCCGAATCTACGATGAAGCCAACGATGCAGCGATGCAACATAGCAACCGTAGTGCCTCCTTAGAACCCCCACATGAACAGCTTTTTTTTTCCCCCTTCTCGAAGGAGAAATGATATGCAAGTCTCTCTTGAAGCCTAAAATAAGCTTCTCCCTTGCAAGACCGGCTTTGCTGTGGCGGAGAAGACCCCTGTTGCCTCCTCTTGCATTCGTATAGGTACCTAAGTACGTGGAGATTGTTCGGGACAAATCCGCGAGGGAGCCTGAGACCAAGACCTTTTTCCTTTTTTGAGCCATCCTCTCTCACCGTTCAACCACTTTCCCCCCTTTCTCAAGTTTCTAGCCTTGGACGGGATAAGCTTCGAGACACGGTGACATTTAACTGCGATGGCCAAGGCTATTCAACTTCCCGAAATGACCAAAGTTGCCTACGCGGCGGGGGACCAAATTCCGAGTATCACACGATACCTTGCAGTGTTGCAACTATAAGTGGAAACAACAGACTTGTTTCCTAGGTTAGGTATCTTCCACGGCTCAAGACCAAAACAAACAAAGACTCAGCTTGATATGCGAACTCCCGGTAATTAGAAGTTGACAACAAAAGTCCTCACTCACAAGGATTGACTCTCTCTCTCTCTCTCTCTCTCTCTCTGTGAGACAAGTCTCACTCAAGAGGAATGTAAAACCACAACGGAGTGGCTGAACTCTTTCCCGAAAAAGTTTCTGGCTCGCTTGGATTCGCTTTTCCCAAGAGGGGAGGGGAGGGAAAACAGTCACTGACGAGAGCCGTCCGGGCCACCAAGCAAGGGAGAAGACGGCTCAAAAAAAGCCACAAAGAACCAAAACAAACAAGCCCGATGCCCGCCAGCCCAAACGTCTTTCTTCTTTTTCCATCCTTCTCCAACCCTTCGGTGAGCTTTCCTATTCGGGAAAAACAAGTCGAAACCTTGGCTCACGAAGCCGCCCTTCTTCTTAGTCGGTGCTGGATACTAACCTAGCACATGCCTAGGTAGATATTCTCTCCCCCAACGCGAGTCCGTAGTACAAAAGGGACAAATGAAAGTTATTGAAACAGAGGAAAAGCTGTTGAACGGCTTTGTTAGTTTCTCTGCTTACTGCCTTACCTACATATGGCTTCAAACAATAGTACGCTGCGACGCACCACCAAAACGTGTCCGCCGGCCTCTAAGCTCGAAATTCTGACTTGCCGTTCTCCCATCGTTGAGCGGACGCTAAGCTTCCTTAGAGCATAGTTCTGTTTCCATTCCTGTTCACTTTCTTTGCAAGGTGAGCGAGTAAGGTATGCGATGAACAAGGAGAACTACTCCTCGACATCTCGAGTCGTGCGCACCGAGTCTTGACCATGACACACGACACGTCAAAAAAAAAACCCCCCCAAAAAAAACCCTTGGCCGGAAACGGCCAAACGCACCGCCAGCTTTCTCAACTAAATAGGGTGGAGAGGAAGAAAGGAAAGGGTGTCCATGCCTAATTTGCATTGTGCCTCTCTTCGTCTCTTTGATATCCCAGTACCGAGAGTATCATGGTATAGAGGAACTCAATGGTCCAGTATCTTAAGCTTCAGATCCGGTCGAGTCCCTCCCTCATCGTCCCGTAATTGATACCACCCCAAGAATTCTCCAAGAGACCCATCCTCTCTATTCTTCAGTGGGAAACAATCGTATCGATGAACGGATTGGCATACTTTCTTAGCAGTGGAAGAAATACCATTAAACTTGTGTCACCTTCGCTCGCGTGCTTAACCCCCCGACTCGAGGAAAGCCACATCTTGACATCCTCTCCAAAATAAGAACCAAGACGTTAGACCAAACAGCGAAAGGATAAGGGGGAAAAAAGGGGATTCAAACAAGAAAGAGAGAACAAAGCCAGCCTTCCACGCTAGAACATTCAACAGAACAATCAACACCCCAAACTTCAAGCCCCCCCGCCTTACCTTACCTCACCTCACCTCAAAAGAAACGCGACATGGACACGTAAAGCCAAAACAACAAGTCGAAAGACTCTAACAATAGGTTCTCTAAACCGCCAACGGAGAGAAACAACAGAAAAGAGAGATCCCAACGCGGAGACTACGTATCAACTAAGACGTAAACTTCCGACCTTAGCTTCGGGATATGGGAAAGGGGCCCGAGCAACAGTAGCAAGAACGCTTGAGGAGTTTCCCATGAGGCTCAGTTGCATCATACCCCCAACCCACGAACACCATCCCTCATTGTCCCACAGTTCCATTGGGGCAATGTTTCGGGGCAAATAGAGACTGACTGATGTGCCAAATGCCACCTAGAGTTCTAGACATGGGTTGAGGTGAACCCACGATGTCACAAAAACCCTCACTTCGGGTCAAAAAAGAAAGAGAACCAGTCAAAGCAAACATCAAATCGTGAAACTGGGATGGGCCTCACGTCACGGGACCTTCCCTGCGCAACGAAGAACAAGGGTGGCTCCCCGATCTGCTCTCAAAGTACGGATGGAGCCTCACTCAATACGAAGTCTAAAAAAGAAAGAAACTGGGGTGGTTCCTGATCATCCTGACGTCCGAGGGGGAAGGGAACTCGGGGACCCAGCCCCCCCCCCAAAGTTTCGAAACACTTTTATCCACAGGTAGGGGACGAACAAAAAGACCTCGGACCTCGAACTCGCACAGACATCCAGCCATCAGCCGGTGCGATCTCAACGGGCCTTGGTGTTCATCGGGACTTGGGAAGAGAGGCTCAGACAAACGCGCTCGCGCATACACACGCGCATACACCATCACAGCCGCGCCTTGAGCACGTGTCCCACGAGTCCAAGCAATGATGAGTGTGTTTTTGTTTGATGGTTTGTGTGTATTTTCATTCAATTGTTATGAGCTAGCCCACAATGGATCCGACCATGGAACCATTGGTGTTTGGTTTGGCAATTCTTTTTTCTTTTGCGTCGCCAGTACTGTACAGAAAGAGGCAATGGATTCACCCATGCCGGTATTGCACCAATCCAGCTTCCAAGCTTGCAGTTGCCATCTCCCCCGTTGGCCAATGTTACGAGGCATTCCCAAGCAACTGCTTTTCATCCACTGTAATAGCTTCTCCGCTCTTTGCATGCGTCTGTCGCAACTACTCCTACAATATACACAAGGAGGTGGAGTCCTCCTCCATAAGCTCAGCCATTGGAAGAAAAAGGTCCGTGGGGCTTCTTTGTTTTGAAAAAAAAAAATGTAAAGGGAATGGGGGTGTCGAGAGGTCTGTGAGTGCCATCCGATGACAAGGATGTCGGGTATTCCGGCGTTTGGATAGAAAAGTGTGTGGTATCAGGTGAAGATGGTCAATGGACCGAGTTGAGCACAAAGGAAAAAGGGTCCGCCGAGGGGGTGTTGGTCCGAAATAATGCTCCGAGGATATGTGGAGTTTCCGACAGAGAGCAGACAGACCGAGACGTCATACTGAAATGCTCCCGCGTCCGAGTCTGTGGAGACAGACAAGCGGTGTTGTCGTGTGTTTGTGTGTGTGTGTGTGTGTTGGACCATCCTCCTCGGCGGAATGCAGAAGTCTTTTGACAAAGGAAAAAAGAAACAAAAAACCAAGGACAATGCTGTAAAATGCCGACAGGGAGCCCACCCCAAGATGCCAGATCCAAAGTGGACTCCGAACAACCATATCGAGGCGATGCGGGGACAAATATGCCAAATGCGTCTAATGCCGGGTTGTTGGTTTTGTTGTATGTTCAAGTTGCAGAACGAGGCTCATAACAAGTTCTATTAGCGTAATGTTTGAAGTCATCGCGGCCGTGAGCGTAAGCTGCTGTGTAGTCCGGATTGGTTAAGGGCGGAATATAGGCAGTCGAATCGAATAGGGGATTTTGTTGAACATGCGCAGGCAGAGACGCGAAAAAACATCGACAATCAGGCTGCTGTGGTTCGCCCTATTAGGGATGTCGAGCAAATAGTCGACAAAACAATGGACAGCTTCGAGGTCTGCGGAGACCTCGAATTCCCCCCTTGCCAAGCAAGGAGATTGGCCCCTCCACAATGCGCAGCAGACAATGGGTGGGAGGGGCGCGCAAAGATGTATGTGCTAGTAAGACGCCATGCGTCGTGCATGGCATCGTTCGCCGAGGATTGGAGAGTTGCCAATCATGGCGATGGGATCTTGTCGGAAGCTGATGCTGGGTCTCAGGCCACTGGGGCGCGCGGGTGCAGTGGGTGATTGGTCCACGCAAGAGTCGCGCGAGCCAAAGGCAAACGTTTGCGCTCTGCCGAATCCCTTGCGAGGGTTCTTGAGGCGGCCAAGTTCGCGTTCGCAGGTGCGCTGGTGAGCTTCGTCCGACATTTCCACGTAGTTTTGGGGATAGCAACGGCAACGGTGCTCGGCGTAGAAGCCGCTATATCCTCCTTCAAGAATATACACGTCAGGGTATGTGAGTCTCGGGTAGTGCTCCGCGTTGACAGTCCGGTCCTCGGAGCGGATATGGCGAGCCATCATGGGGGCGCGGTGCGCGGAGTATTCGCAGTGGAAGATGAGGATGGTTCTTCCTTGCATGGGGTGCTGGATCAGTTGGGAGGCGAGGAGGTCCTTGCTGTTGTAGTTGACAGCTCCGTCAATGTGTCCTCCGTCGTACTCGTACTCGAAACGGCAGTCAATGATCATCTTCTGGTCGAATTTGTCACTGTACTTTCCGTCCAAGAGATCAATCATGGTAGCCTTTGTTATCCTGGGAATGGTGTCCGTGGGGTCATCGGCGAGGAAGTGAGGCAGGATGGGCTCCTGAACATCATCGGCATCCATGCTGGCAACAGACTCGGGGGTAGTAGGCGAGGAGTCGCCGCCTTCTGACTTTGCCTTGACAACATCGCCAGGGTGCTCGAACATGCTCAAAGAGCGACGGAACTGCTTGCGGGGACGCATAAAGGGATTGGAAGGGCGACGGCTGTGACCGTTGCCAAAAGGGCTGTTGCGGTTACCAGAGAGGCTGGAGAACTGAGGACGAGGACGAACGGCACCAGGCACGGCAGGAGTAGGGCTATTCGCAGTCTGAGGTCGTCGTTCTTGAGGAGGTGATGTAGCATCGAAGCATTCTCCCAGGGACATTGCGCTGTTCATATGCGTCAAGCGATTCTCACCAAATCGGAAATTGGGGAGTTGGGTGTCTGTGTTGGAACGGCCGGGAACGCCACTAGTCGAGTAGCCTTTCATCCGAGTCAAGGAAGGCCGGCGCAAAGCTGGCTTTCTCCGTCTGCCCCTGGTGTTAGACGCGACCCCTTGAGCTAGGAGGAATGTGGCAATCAAACTTACTCGGCTACCAGTGGCTTGGGTGGCTCCAACGACGCCTGCCGAGGAATGGGGGCGGGCGAATCCAACACCATTTCGTCGTCCTCGCCGGTTGGGGTTGATCCCGGGGTCGGTGACGTTATCGCGATCTGGGTCATGAACGGGAGCTTGTGCGGCAACGGCGAGACATCCATCAAGTCGTGGGCAGGTGACGATTCGGGCAGAGGAGGCGTAGTCACGTATTCTGGTCTCACATCAGCTTCCCCGTCCTTTTTCTTTCTCTTTTCCGCTGTAACCCAAAGAATAACTTACCGTAGGAATCCGCATCACCCATCATGTTTGATGTGAACAAGGCACGACGAGGTGTGGGGAACTTGGGACTAGACGGAACGTTGTTAGCTGGACTGGTTTTCCAAAAATGCATTGAATGCACGCCATCGTACCTCGCTTCGGTGTCCAGACGGAAGTTCTGAGAGAGATCGGCGGCCAAGCTAGCAGCAGGCGAGGAACCATGAACGTCCTTGACGTTGAAGTAGTTGTCGGGCCTATGAAGGTGTTCGCGCAGAGTGATGGGTACAGCACCAGCGAAGGTGTTGGGACGAGGACGGAAAAGATCCTTATTTCCCCATGAAGGAACTGCCATGGGACGGTGCATAGCCGCCAATGGTGATGATGCCTCCATGATTGCGGGTGGTTGTCGGGATCGATCGTCGGAAGCGGAAGTATTTAATGGGTGTGGTGGTTGGTGTTAGTGGTGTTGGGTATTTTGGTGTGAGTGCTGCGTCCAAGACGATACTCGATATGTCGTGACGAAAAAAGAGGGACGATCGTTAAGAAGAGGCCGCAATAAACGAATGTTGCGGCAAATCCCAAGATGAATTTCTGCTTTAGTCGTTGCCTACTCAATGGAGAGAGGGAACAAGACGTCGCGACGAGTATGAATCCGGGGTGTTGGTGATGCAGGCTTCTTCGATATCGAATCGAATCGAGCGTCGGTGTTGGCTTGGCGAGATGGGTGGGAATTCGCGGCGGCGGGGGGAGGTTTTTCGGAAAGGTGCGTGCAGAATGCAGCTGGGATCGAAAAAGACTGGCCGTTCGTTATTGCGTCGGTGCAAGCAACATTGGAATACCCGTAGGATGAAATAAAATCCGTCCTTTTTCTCCTCGATTCATGAAACGTATTTTTCTTCCTCCCAGGGAATCTCGGTCGAGGTCGAAGTCGAAGTCGAGTTCGAGGTCGTTGGCGGCGTCTCTAACTTGGGGGGGGGGGGGGAGGCGAAAGAGGCCGGCAGTCCACGATGGGCCTTGGGTGGTGCAAGGGAACAAAGGTGGGCGGGTGGTCGGAGGTGGGAGCGAGGCGCCTTTTGCATGGAACGTTCTTTCTCGAAAAAAATAATAAGAGAAAGAGCGCAACCGAAAAGAACTGAATCCTTGGTGCCGGAGCAGGAGCAAAGCAATGCGGTACGGTGCGGGATGCTGCAGTGCGGCGTCGGTGTCGAAGGTGCGTTTCGGAGGCTACGACCCTTTTTAGTTCTTCGCTCGAGCTACACTTTTTCGGTGGCCGAGCAGCAGGAAGGGATGCAAAGACGATGCAGGACGCAGATGCAGTGTGTGTGTGTGTTTCTTTGGCAGTGAGAGGACTGGTTTGCTGGTTTCTGAGTAGCGACAGAGAGCGGAAGATCCGAGTGTACAGCAGTAGCACCGGACAAGCAATGACAGAGAAACGAGTGCAATGCCTTTGGGGTTATCTAGTGCTGGCGCAGGGACGGGGAAAGAAAAAACGTCAAGTAGTTTCTCCCAAGCGTCTAGCCTTCGTCTTGATTTCCTCTTCTTCTTCTCTTGTTCTTTCTTTTTGCTTCGTTCTCGTCCGTCTTCTTCTTCTTCTTCTTCCTGATACCAACAATGCCCAACGGAGGGGGAAAAGCAGTAACAGATGCAGAAAAAGCCAACAACGAGAAAGATGAAAAAGTAGAGAAAAAAAGAGTCGTGGGTTGAGTTTTTGGTTTTGGTGGTTCTTCCTGGGTGTGTGGACTGGCCAACAGAAAGGGCGGCGTCGAGTTGAGTTTACGATGGTGGTAGTCGACGACAGAAAACGGTTTTATGCGATACGATGGGAGGACGGGATAGTGTAGTCCGTGAGCGTGAGATGTTGGCGGCGGTGGTGGTGGTGTTGGTGGTGGTGGTGGTGGATTGGGGGTGCACGTTGAGTACGATAAGTTGTAGAGAATGGCTGGACCTTGGAGACCTGGACACCTGGGTAGATTCCTCGAACTGAACCTCTCTGATGAACCTAAGAATAAAGGTATCCGTAACTCTCTAAACCTACCGTACCGTCGGACCGTTGGTGGTTATGGTCGGGGATGAGGGGGGAAAGAAGAGAGAGAGGGAGGGAAGAGGTCGGAAGAAAGAGGAGACTAGAGGTTTTTGAATGAAGGTGTGGTGTGTGTGTGTGTGTGTGTGTATGGTGAGCCAAAGTATGGATATGGGATGATGGGATGGGAACTGGGTGTGTGATTCTGAGTCTCTGGAACAATGGACCATGGATCATGGTGTGTGGTGTGTGTGAGAGGTGTGGTGTGCAAGCCGTGAGGTGTGTGTGACGGGATTGGGGATAGGATGGGATGGGATTACCTGGGATGGGATGGGGGGTGGACCAGGAAGACAGGATGGGGACAAGAAGCAGCAACCAAGCAACCAGAAGCAGGACCAGGCTCACCTCACCCTCTCTGGAGTCTGGAGTCAGGATGGGATGTGGATGGGATGGACCAAGGCATACGCCGCACACAGCAACGGTGCTACTACCACCACCACCACTACCACTACTTTGCGTAGCCGACTAGGAAGAGAGTATTAGCGACGACCAGACAGAGAGACGCCAGCCAGATAACGACGACAACGGGAGACGGGAGAGAGGGTGTGTGGATGGAAACTTGAACCAGGTCCAGGAAGGCAACTCGACGGGGTGGATTAAGACTTGACTGGGATGGGGGATGTCACTGTCAGTTGTTGCTAGCCCAGGATGGTCAAGATGGATGGGCAAGCCGCACGACTGGAGCTGGAAAAGCTGGAACAGGAACCACCAGGGAACGGGACAGGAACGGGTACAAGATGACATGCCGGGACTAAGCATCCATACAGTACTCTCCGTATGAAGGAAAGGCAGGTATTACTATTGTGTACAGAACGAGAGAGAGAGAGATCATAAGCACAGCATAGCAGTCACGCAGTGCACACTGCAGCCGCCAACGATATCCCCTCCACTCTTTTGCTCCTCCTACGCAACTTCAGTACTTCACATTATACAGATATACAAAGTATCTCTTCCATGTATGTATTGTCTCCAGGATTGCTCGCCTCGTCTCGCTTCTTGCCTTGCCCTTCCCTGCCCTCTACGGATACCTGGTCTGGCCTTGCCTTACGACATTGGATGCCATGTCTGATGCTGGACTTTCTCTCTGAGCAACCAGCAACCAGCGCCAGAACCAGGTACCAAACCCCAGCCATGACATGAGCCATCAGCTCCAGAACCATACACTAGAACAGGGAAGCGCCAAACGGGGGGGACCAGCCCAGACTACGGATACCTTACGTAGTAGTGAAGCCAAGGTGCGGATAAGGTAGTGTAGAGAGAAACGACCAAGGAGGCGGTACATGTCTGTCTGTACGTACCATCATTCTCTCCCTCGGAGATACGTACTTCCTCAAGTACGTATCTACTGACAGCCAGACGTACCCTTCTTCGCAATGTGACATCCCCCCCC
>JFFI01001791.1:0-32105 GCA_001563125.1 Colletotrichum salicis
AAAAGGGGGGGGGCCCATAAGTGGGTGCTTTGACTTATCTAGGCGGCTCCTCAGATAACCTCTAGAACCGCAATGAAAAGTTCCGGCATAAGAAATCCGCCGGTACTGAGGTAAATGTGTATCGAATCCTCTACTTGTGGTTCTTGTGCAAAGCTCAAACGAGGTGCAAACGTTGGAGGTCTTCTTTCTTCCGCTTCTTTGTTTTCCGCATCACCCGGTACCGCAAACACAGTGTGATTTACGCTGAAAAATCGAGGTGATGCAGCTACTTCGAGCTGCTTGGCTTTCTGAAGCAACGCTACCAACGTAAACTCGGAAATTTCTCGCAAGTCTAGGAACTTCTCCTTCCATATGGCTCAAAGGGAAACAGAGCGGACACACCGGCCATAACTCCAAACAGCGCCGCGCAGACATACAATGGAACCGATGTTGCCGTATTGCCACTGCTCGCAACAAAAGCAGACACGATACCCATGAGGCGATTGAAGGCGACGGCGATACCGTTGCCCGTGGCGCGATGGGCTGAGGGGAAAACCTCGACAGTGTATGCGTACAGTGTACCGTAGTAAATGTTGATTGCACAAGCTGAGTCCGCAAGTCAGCTGGAAATGCTCTCAAGTCCGGGAAGGGGGGGGCTAGGAACAAAGTTACTTACCAATCGCGCAACTGAGGCCGATGTTCTGATCAGCGGTCGACACCGCCGTGTAACCGAAGAAGAACGCCATGGAGAGTAAAGCGCCGATAGCCATCGTGTACTTGCGGCCGATGCCAGGAATATTGGCCAGGTAACCAGCAATAATTGGGCCGGGAATGCCAGAAATGTTGGTTAACGTGTAGTTTCGCCACGTCTCGAATGGCGTCTCGGTGTTATCTGGCACTCTCGATGCAAGGTACGATCTAGTACTATCAGTCAATTTCCATCATATTCCTCAAAGTCTCTCCGAAACTTACGGCAGGAAAACGTAAAACAGGGGATAAGCCAGACCGATCAGGGTCCACGAGAACCAAACCAAGACAGTGCTAAGCGTCATTCTCTTGGTGTAAAAGAGGCCCTTGACGTGAGCGCCCAGCTCGCGAATCACAAACTTCAAGTTGTTTCTGCTCTGGCCGGCGTTCTTGATCTGCCCACACGCCGTCAACTTCTCCAACGTGAGCGAACAGGGCCGGTTGTACTTTTGCGCCATCTTTTGGTAGTTGCGCACCAGATCGGCATCACGGCCGACGCTGAGGAGGTACTTTGGTGTCTCCTGAAGGCGCATAACGGTCACTCGTGCAACGGACGCTATGAAGACGAATGCTCCCGAGGTGAAGGATACGTAGCGCCAGCCGGGGTTGTTGGACCAGTTACAGTCCATACCCTCGGTACAGTTCCATCGCTCCTGGGCTGAAAAACAGTCAGCATCTCATCAGCACCAAGCCGGGAAAGCCATCACGTCTTACTCAAGAAACCCCACGCAATGAAGCCCACTAACGCCTGCCCGAAACCCCACCAAAATGCGAGCGCTGTCACCGTCCACTGCTTATTACTCGGGAGGAATTCGAGAAAGACTGTCGGATCGAGCACCAAGTTACCACCAGCTCCAAATGCCGATAGCGCGGTGAAGAAGCCCCACGACTCAATATTGGGACTCGCACCCGAGACAATTGTGGCGAGAGACGTGATGAGCAGCGTGACGTTAAAAGCAATCCTCCGCCCAATAATATCCGCGCCGAAGCCCCAGAAAAGCGCCCCGATGAGCAAACCGACGTAGAGCGAAACAGTGCCCGCATTTGAGTAGGTTGACGGCTTCCCGAGTTCGAGCATCGCGCCCGCATTGGTGACGGACTGGACCAAGGCAATGAGCGAGTCGACGGCGTAGCCGAAGCCGTTAAGGACGAAGAGCTTCCAGTGGAAGTTTGTCCAGCCAATTTCATCGTTTGCCTGGGTTGGTTAGTTCTGTAGTTAAGCGTTAAGCGTTGCATGAGAGCTGTATTGGCGGCGAACGTGTCTGGGTGAGAGACCATGAGCCCAGACTCTGGAAGCTTTTTTTTGGTAGGTTTGTGAAGGTTCATACGTCATTGACGAGGTGCATTTTCATTGCGAGCACGGGGTCCTCGCCCTCATTTTCCAGAATGTCTTTAGCCGAGCTGACGGAGGTGTCTTCAATGTCGGAGGCCGGGGCCCCGGAGTCGACCGTCTTCTTCTGCGTCGCCGGGTCGAACATCTTTGCGTCTGGTTCGTGATGCATCATGCAGTTTGATGCTTGGCGGTTGGGAGGGAGAGGGAAGAGACGAGGACGGGGAGAAGCGGAGCGGCAAAACCGAGAGAGAGGGATGGGCGTACGGAGTAACGAAAGCAGAAAAAGTAAGAAAAAGTAAAATTCAGACGACTTAAAAAGGTCCAAGTTGCCTTCTCTGCGGGGTGGTTCTATGAGAGAGGAACGAGCCTCAACCAATGTTACACGGCCAAGTGAAATTGGCGCAGAGCGAAGTATTCCACTATTGTACTTTTGGGATCATGTCGTTGAAGCTATCCTGTTCGTCGTCTGCCGGTCCGCTTCCTATCTCATTCGCTTGGCCCATTTCATAGCGCGATTAAGCTGCATGCCGTAATGGCATGGTTCTCTTGCGGCTACCATGTTCAAACGCGGCGCGTATTTCCCCGAGTACAGGAGAAAGCAAGGCACCAACCACACCGAGAAGACAATGGAGACCTGAGCGAGCTATCTGATCCATCATAGGATAGAACCGCGTAAAACCGGGGTCTTCTCCGCCTCCAAAGGTTCAAAGACGAACTTAACGAGGTTCCGAGAGCGTAGACCAACGATATGGACGAGATCTCATTGGATACGGGATCGGTCGAAGCATCGCTTGACACCACTCTTGATGAAACGTTTCCGTTAGTGGTGCTTTGGCGGGAGAGCCATTCGCCAATGACGTGCACGAACATCATCCCACGTGCGAGGCGAAATTGGAGCTCCCGTCGAGGTTGGGAGCGGATCAGCGGGGAGGACACTTTGGAGAAGACACAGGCACACTGGAGTGCACCACGTTGGCCGCCGCACGCCGCGGCATCCTTGCCGGTCGGGATGAGCCTGTCTTCGATAAGAGAGGAGGCATCGCGAGCCGTCCAGGTCCCAAGAGTAAGCTGTCAACTGTCAAGTTCTAGGTGAAATCATGTGACTTGCCATCATATTCCTGCACTTGGGTACGGAGAATTCGCAGAGCCAACACTAACGAGCGGAGAGAGGAGAAAAGTGTTTTCCACAGTCGGTGAGGCTAGTGAGCTCAAGGGACGGATAAGATTGGTGGATAGGCCGTATCTTGCCCCCTCCCCGTTCCGTCCCCATAATTCTCTTGCTCCATCCTCGGCCGTTCTCCACCCGGTCCGTTCCGGATTACTCCGGGTTATTCCGGGGCTTATCGCCCGGAGGGGCGGTCCGCTTCCGTCATTCCAGCATAAAAGTCGCTGGTGTAAGACGGATCACTCCGGTAGACGCTTTTGCAAGTGATGCCCCATGCTACTGATTTGCGTCTCATCGCTGTTCGGCAGTTGTTAACCTTTGTTGAGATAAAGAGACTGACGCAAGCCTGAGATAATAACCCCCGTTTGAGATATCTGTCAATCTGAAGATATGCGTAATGGGATGGTAGTGGAGGATGGATTATCTGGGAGGATTTGGCGAATGTCAGGCTGAGATATCCCTCCCAACGCCGTCAGCCCCGCCTAGAGCACGAGGCTATCTGAGTAGCTTGCCGTAAGTATCTCATCAACCGCTAGATGGCGCCAGTACATTGCCTTACGGGGTAATCGCAAACAAGGCCTTGATCCGACCCTACCTCTCTTATGCCCGGATGTCAAAAAATTTGAGAAGGACTTTACTATCTCTATGATACGATTTCCAACGGGAACTCCAAATATAGCTCTTCCCGTCACTTTCATACGTGAGATGCTCGAGGCAAGATAGCTACTCCGGGGCCCACAGTGAATCAGTGCAATCTTGAGTTCCTCTTCAACCGGCTCAAAGGGTCAACAGTATGTGATCATCTTCGGTTTTGTATTCGTTGGAACACCAGGCTCAAATGGCGATCCACCCACAATACCTAACATCAAACCTCACTATGCCTTGGTACTTTCTATTGCGACTTCGTACGATCGCGAAGGCGGCGAAGAATCAGTATATTTATACTGGTGAGCACGCGAGGGAGAGTGTTTTTGAACGATTGATCGGCCTGACCTAGAACTACTGGTATTGATAACCCGGGGAAGTGATTCTTGCGGTTACTTCACGTGCGGATAGGATTGGACTTCGCACTTCGAGAATTACAGATGATTTCAAACGCTGGCCGAAATTTATATACATGGGAGGGGCATATGGAATTCTTGTGGAAATGTAGAATAATTCCACCGACACAGTCACACAGGAACACGTTGCCGCAATATTGACTTATTCGATTCTCAATCACTCCTGTAGATCGAGTGCGGGAGGAACATCATTGGAATACTTTCGAAAACGTCGAAGTAGGTCTGAATGTGTGTTGTGTTGCCCAGCAACGCTTAGTGTTTACGTCCTCCCTTGGTCGCATCGACCATGCATGTAGAAAAGCAAGCTTGCAGCGCCAACAACAAGCTGTTAGGGCCGTCGGCAGTTTCCACTCATCTCGTCGCCGGTCCGAAATCCGAGTGCTCATTGCGATAGAACGTGACTTGTACGGAGTATGAATGTACGGATATGTTGAGCAGATCGTCGGACCGAGGATTTGAACGCACTCCAATACGTGAGAACATATTTGACACGTCGCCGACTTCAATGCTTGGCCGAAATTCTATCCAGTCTTCGGCAGTCGCTCGGATGCTAGTGAATAGGAGTGATCAATGCGACGGCACACAGAGACGGAGCCGAATATGCACAACGCGAGTTCTCCCATCCCCGAGACGGTGACTCGGCGATGCCATCCATGTCCATAAGGGTTCTTGGAATGCGACCAATATCGAAAGCAGAAGTTATCCCCTGTGGTCCTGTACAGCTCCCGTATGGCAAAGTTTGAGGCTCGAAAGGCAACTATGGATATGTCGTGAGTAGTGCAAAACCTTACACCTAAAACTTCAATTTTATTCCAGGGGCCTCTTCGTTAGCTGCTTTCCGTTGGAAACACCCGTTCGCAAGTAAGGTTTGTGATACATGCAAGTAAGGGTCCCGCTTTCTCACCGACGTTTCTTCCAAGCTCCAAAGTTTGGCCTATCTTGAAATGAAACCCTTGCTTCTCTCATCGCAGCTTAGTCTTATGAAAAGTATCTTGTAGTCGTCCACTCCTTTTGGCTTCATTTCCTCAAACATTAGGATTCACGACTTCCTTTTGCGGGGCGTTTGCGGGCTCGATCAAGCTAAATCAGACACAAACGCCAGACAATTCCCGGCGGGCGCGACACTTGGCTGTCACCGGGTGTAGCCGAGTTGGAGGCGCAGGCACGAGATCTGGGGGCACAAAGAACGACCTTCGGGCGCTGTGGTTGCCGAAAATTGTGGCTGAGAACACTGCTTTCGCTTCGATCTGACATTAAAACAACTCGGATGGAGGGAGGCATGCGTACTGAATGGAAAGCCTGGTGTAATCTTATCAACGGTTGCAACGAAGATGCGAGGCCTAGAAGACCTGACAAGCAGAACCGAGATGGCAGAGATGCATAGTAAGAGTAGGCACCTATGCCGCTGCGCGGCAGACAGTTGCGGCAAAAGATGTCGATCATTGAACGATGGGGGCCAGGGGGCCTTTTGCAAAAGCCCAAAGGATCGACCCAAAGGATCATCCCAGACATGATTAACCTATTCAGGCTTTATCCAGGAGTCCAAAAACGAGAGACAGAGCCTGCAGGGAAGATCACGACCGGCATGGGCAGCATTGGGCAGCCTACGGAGTACTGTCAGGCTGACAGTGCCCTCACTGCACGTAATTTTGCGAAACGCAGATCATCCCGTCTTGCCCGTCCGTCTAGTCACGAGGCCGTGAGACATCCAGTCTAATAATGTTCTGGCTGTCTGACGGATGCGCTGCAGGTTTGCGGCAACCCACAGGAGCTGGAAGCGATGCTACCACAGCCCTGCTTACATCGATTTTGGCCCATTCGTGTTCCCAATGCGGTCTAGGTGAAATGGGCTTTCACAAGAGCTTTAGGTGAAGTGATTGCTCGTGCGCACCCAGCTCCCCTTCGCCCCCATCGCCTCATAACCGGGGGACTGGCGGCGTGCGGAGCTCTCGAGACGGACGGAGCTTCGACCCAAGTGCCCCGAGGGAAATCAATCTGTCAACAACCCTGCCATCAATGGGCTGGGCAGCGGGCTGACTGGGATTTTGTTCTGCCAGCTTGGCAGCTCTGCTACGGACAGCCAGTCTCTGCCAAGTTCTGGACCGATTCTGCCATCCGATTGTGCGGGCTGCATCGAGAGTGAACGCCAGGACTCGAAGAAGACCTGAGCCCGATTTTGGGTTCGAGACGGGTTCGACAAGCGGCCAAGCGCCCATGTCAACCTCCTGAAGTCGGGCTTTAGACTGAACTCAAAGAGACGCCGAGAGGAGGAAGGGCGGTTAATTACGAAGTCTGTCAACCGATGGAAAGAGAGAGGCAGGGACGTCGTTGTGCGTCGTTGGGCGGACGTATTTTTATTGTCATTGTGTATGGGTTCACAAACTAAACTTTTCTCTTTGAATCGGTATATCGAGAATCTCTCATAGGGACCCCTAGGAGTCTTACGGAGAGGCGAGATATTGCTTCTTCGTACCGTCCTGTCCGCCACCTGAGACTTCTGAGAGGGCGAGAAAAGTCTTCATTTCGACATCCGGTTCCCCGTTACGAAAGCAAATCACCAACGGCGCTTGGCTACATGGGTATCCCCATGCATCTCCATGCGGGGAAATTGTGTTTAGCAGCTTAGGGCCCCGACAGCCCGAGTGAAGGGCAGCAGAGCGGTGCAGAAGCGTGCCAGAGTGCCAGAGTCCCAGGAGCTGAGCAGCAAAGCAGCTCGCGTCGTCACAATGGCGTACACACCAAGTTCTTCGTACTAACTACGAGTAGTTACCGACAGACAGACAAGCGTGACAGGGCCGCCCCTTGGTCTTCACCGTCACGACGAGTGGTCTGTCTTGTCGTTCGTTCCATGTTCCCCTTGCAAAAACAATGCTGGTTGACGACCCTTTACTGTTCCCCCCGGGCCATCGCGCGAATCACACCTCATGGACCGCGTTCTTGGATCATCAATGAAAGTTTAGCTGCATGTAAACTCGGCGACCATTTGTCTCCCCTCAAAATACCCAAGTCGTCTGCCCCCTTCTTCCGATTCTTCTGCTCGCCGGCCCTTTTTGCCCTTCCTCTTCCTCACTTCTTCGCCTCCTCTGTGCCTCTCTAGAGACACAGCTAGCGTATCCATACCCTCCCTTGCGTCCCTCCCGCGCCTTTCCCAGATCGAATCAACTCGAACCCCGCGCGGTAATCCAACAGAAGCTAGAATAAAGAAGCTAGAATAAAGACGGCTTGGCATTGGGCTGGGGTGGGTGCCGGGTGGTAGTAGCTGACTCAGAATCCACGTCCCTACTTTTGCGAATCCCACTCCGTCCTCCCTTTTCCAACCCATTCCTCGGCGGCTCTTCTTTCAGCGGCGGCCTTTTTGTGGTTGTTTCTTGCTCCGCCCCGTCCTCCTCTTTAAACATCTGGCTGTGCCCTTTCTGGCCTTGGCAAGTTCGTCCCATCTGCGTTTCCCTTTTCCCCACACTTTGAACGTCAAAACGGTTCCCAAAAAAGAGCAACCACTTCAAAATCCGTCCCTTATTCAGCGCACTGGGGATCCCGAGACCTTGGGACCATCGGCCGTTTTCAGCCAAAGGGAAACTGCGCAGTTCAAGTCTTGTCAAAGAAGAGCTATCAAGATCAAGTCGGGATACGGATATAGCAACCTGCGAAAAGAAGGGCCAGAACAACAGGAAACTCGCTCGGGGAGGAAAAGAGGCGTTTCGACAAAACGTACAAGAACCAACAATGTCAGCACCAGCATAACGGCCCTCGTTGCCGCCGCGCCAGCAGCCAGACACCGCAACCGAAACCCGACGACAACATCACCAAGACAGAAATGTCGGCAGATGTGACCTTCGACATCGTCACGGCCAGTATCTGCGCCCTCCTCATCATTGTCCGCTGCGGCTACCGCATCCTATTACGATGTAAAGTCCACGATACCTGCCACCGAATGTGGCACGTCGACGATGCCTATATGGCCTTTGCGCTCCTCCCGCTCATCGGCCGCACGACATGCATCTCGCTCTCCTTCTACCTCAACCCTACGCACACCTACGATGCCGCCACCGAAGAGGCCGCCGCGGCCCGGAATCTCAGCGTTGAGAAATTGGCAGAGTATTACGTCATCTCACACAAATTGCTTATCCCAGCTCGCATATTCTATGCATTATTGTATGTCGCTTACACCTACACCGTGCTATCCCGCCTCGCCCTCACTTTTGTGGTGTTGGCGGACTGCAAGTCAAGGCGGTGTGTCTAACGTTGCTCATTGCTGACCGTGCCGTGTTTTTTGTGTAGCTTGTGGTCGTTGAAGCTCTGCCTGCTCAACTTTTACTCTCGCTTCGTGGACATCTTTGGATGGGGCAAAGCTGTCACGAATGCTCTTTGGTGGTTTATTGTTATTACGTTTCTTGTTATTTTGATACCCACTCTAGCGGAATGTCGGCCACTTCACTTGTAAGTCGTTGCCTCTATGTGCCAACCAGGGACACCGGAACACACTCCGAGGCCTCAACTCCATCTAACACGGTTATCCATAGCATGTGGTCCCCTGATCCTACCGGCGCAAACACCTGCCATCGAGCCCTCGGAAACCTCGTCACAATGGCTGTCTTCAATATCATTACCGATATCGCGCTCATCATCTTTCCCTTTCCCATCTTTCGCCATGTTAAACTCGACAGCAAAGTGTTTGTCTCCCCCACTAAATGTCACAATGCATGATTGTCTGAGGACTAACACCTTCTCTATAGTAAGGTACAGCTCGTACTCTTGTTCAGCATCGCCGGCGTTGTTGTCGTCATCACCATCCTGCGACTGCCCATGATACTGAACCAGGCAGTATCACAAAGATCTCGCTCAATGGTGGGTTTTCGGCCAGTACATCTCGAAACCCGACGATCGCCCGCTAACGAGCTAAATGCAGTGGGCATCCATAGAGATACTTTGCGCCTGTATCGTCGCAAATACAGCATTCTTTTACGCGTTATTGAAAGACTACCAGCGAGGTCACGACAGTCGTGGTGCAGGCTCGAGCTACGTGCAACAGCCCGATTATTACATGCAAGCGATCCCATCGCCAGAGTTGCGGAGGGGGTCCTCGGCGCGCTCCGACGGCCTGGAGGTGCCGGACCATTGGTCAAGGGAGAGCAGATCAAGTAGATCTAGTAACATTCCTATCATAGCATGAATGACGAGACGATGGCGTGCCAACTGAAAGTGTCTATCATCCACGCGATGTCTCTAGGTTGCGACAAGAAACCCAGTCTTCTCTAACGCGGAAGACATGTGTATATTTGGTCTAAAGAGGATTAGTGCTGACTTTGACGTATTGACGTAAGGGGTAAATCAGCCAAACATGGAATGTCACTGGTATTACAGGCCACCATCTTCATCACCAGCTTCATCACCAGCCTTTTAACCAGCCTCTACCCTCGCTTGGCACCCGGCCCCGTCAACCCGCACCCTGTCAATATTCACTTGTTGAGGCCAGACACGATGCCAGACCTCTCTACACTCTCAACCCTGTCATCCTACACCTTTGGCGGGCTCTGCGTCCTCTCCGGCCTCCCATTCATCGGCATCCCATTCCCCAACCGCCGCGTCGCAGACTACTACGCCGGTAAAAGCGAATGGATGTCACAAATATTTGGCCGGCGCCTCAGCCCGCGACAAGCCGGATACTTTGGGGCAGCTTTACGCATCGCAGTAGGAGCGGCCGTCGTGGCCCCCGAGACGAGGGAGTCCGCGCTGCTCTTCAACGGGGCTGTAGTCACGTACGGGACCATCAGGGCTTATGCAGATGGGCGACCTATGCTTCCGCAGTGGGGAATGCTGGCGGCGAATGCGGTTTGTCTAGGCCTTGGGCGTTTTTCGTAGGTCAGTGGTGGTGGCTTGCTTCGCGACTGAGGGAGCGTTCTCACGTTGGAATGATGCTTGACTCAGATTCCAGGAGCTCGGGACTATGATTGTTCGAAGTTGCATGATGGTTGCGATGGTTGAGTGTGCATGTGATCCCAGCCTTGGATTCACTTGCCACGAGGCACAAGCAGTTTCATTTTTCAAGATTGTTCTACGCAATGTGTCCTCGTATTACAAGACTCAATATCATTTCAAATTCAATATCAGAATTTCCGAGAGCATATCGTCAGCTGTCTTGCACTTTCCCACGATGCAAATACTCTTTGACCGCACTGTCCGCCTGCGCTGGATTGTCTACATGCACCAGCACACGATGATCCGGTCTCACAACGATCCCCTTACCCCCCTTGATCTCCGGAACAACGCTAAACCAACTCTCAGGTAAACCAAGGCCTGCCACATCTACAGCCCAGTCGCAAGACGCAAATGCTGGATTCGCAGAGTGCAGCACGGTAAATCTATTGTAGGGCACGAGATCCAAGAGAGATAACCCATCATTCGTGCTTCCATGCGGCAGCCTCGCCCCAGGACATGATCGCGGCAGGTAGACTGTCGGGTTATCAAGCAAAGCCTTGGTAGAGGAAGGGTCGTCGTAGATGAATCCGAGCTGGAGGGCAAGCGAGTCAAAGTGCTTGCTCGCCTCTGTGACAGCTCCCCCCGCCGCCGCGGAAACGGCGGGCCGTTGGAGGAATTCGTCCATGGTGAGCTCCGACCCCGACGCTTCTTGCGCTCTTGCTTCTTGGAACTGGATCGCGAGGCCAACGAGAGAGGTACTGACGGAGTAGAAAGCCGCCTCGCTGCCCTTGGAGTACTCAAGATTTGCGAGTGCGACAGGTCTGCGCTCGCGGGTGAAGCTGGCGGGAAGGCTTTGAGTGCCTTTTCCGTTGAGGACGGAAGCTAACTTCCATACCAGGTTATGTGCGTCCGCGATACCCGTGTTGAGACCAAGACCACCCTGAGGCGGCAAGCTGTGCGCGGCATCGCCGACGACAAATACACGGTGCATCGCATCGCTGTATGATGATGCCACGCGCGGAGCCGTCTCCCAGGTGGTTCGAAGGACCTCCGAGTATTGCAGACCTGGGAGGCAGGCCTCGATTGGCGGTGCCTCTGACGAGGGGCCCATGACGGGCGTGACGTGGACGAAGGAGGCGTCAAGGTCGTGTGCGATGAACTCGCTGGGGTGCTCCGGATGGAAGCAGAAGTAGAGCATGGCCTCACGACCTGGCGGAAGCGCGGCGCGGAGACTGCCCCTACAGACGATGGACTGGTAGACGTGCCCCGGTCCCATGGATTCAAACTCGATGCCGGCCATCTTGTCTCGCACAGTCGAGTTTACACCATCGGCGCCAATGACGAAATCAGCCTGGATGCTATGTCGCGTGGTGTTTCCGTCATTTCCTCGTCCAGTGAGACTGCTGCAACAGACGACGCAGCCAGCTTCCTGTGAGTCGTTGATGTCGACAGCATCGACCTGCCATCCCCTCCTGATTTGAACGAGACTTGTCTCAATGACAGCTTTCTCGAGCAGGCGCTCTATCTCCGGCTGCGGCCAATTCACCAAGGGCTCAGCCGTCAAGTTGTGCATCTCATCGTCCTGGCGCTCATATGGAAAGCAGCCAATTTCTGCATCGGCCAGGCCATAGACGAGCCGCACCGATCCGGCATCTTTGGGCTTGGCTGCTTGTTGCCGGATATAAGCCACATCTAAGCCAGCCTGGCGGAAGATTTCGAGCGTCGACGGGTTGATTGTGTGGGCTTTGGGGTGCTCTGATACGTTGTGGCGTCTCTCGAGGATGATACACTCGATATTTTGGCGGGCGAGGAGATAGGCTGTGAATAAGCCTACCGGTCCTGCCCCTGCGACGACAACACGCGTCTTTTCCATTGTGTGCGTGTGTATCTATGCCAAAAAAATATTTTTAATAAACAAAAACGTACTTGTGATATCAGTGCACGAATGGTTGGCGATGATCACCTAATGCCACAGATGAGTATGGGGAGAATGGAATCTCAGCTATGTGACCATCGCCAAGACAAGGTGATGTAGGATATCCGAATACGTCTTTAAATGACTGAGCGTCTGATCTCCCTTTGGTTACCTTGGCTGCAGCTCACGGGTCTATGCTTTCTTGCCTCTTTTTGCTTCCGCTGAGATAAAACCAAGAGAATTATTATCTGCATGACACTCAATATTGTAGCATAACCCTTGCCTACTCACGTTATACTCCGTCATCCGAGTGAGGTCCTTGCGACAGATTTCCCTATTGTGATTGGATAAGATTACATGGGCCTCAGGTTAGTCTGGCTACTCGAGTTTACAACACCAGATAGCCCTTCTGTGCTGTGATAGTCAGTTTTCTTGAGTTCACCGGTGACTTTCGAGTGGCACACAATGGTCGAAAGGATGCTGAAAGATATCGGTAACTATTACTCATATAGGTTTGGCGCATTAAAGAGTTTAGGCTGTCATCATGAACTTTGGCGGCCGGCTCTGCGTCTCGGGAGCGTCAAACAGACCGGTTGCCGTTTACTTCGTCAGTGCTCCAAGAGTTCAATCAGTTTCCGAGTCGACGGGTTGCCATGATGTCAAGACAGCCTTTCGCTCCCGTATCCGTACCCCCCCTCTTTGTTGATGTTTAAGCTCAATGCGAGTTCAAATAAGGTTTGTTGCGCGTTGATTGCGAGCGCCAAAGTTCTATGCGGCTCACACTGTTTGCTTTCATGTGCCGGGCCATCCGTTCAACGGACGGGCCGGAAATTCTATTCGAATACTCCGTACTCGCATCCATTTCCCCCCGGCTGCTTACACATAATTTCAACCTTATATTAGACACCCAAACTATAGTCAACTGCTTTTCTTTCCGTTTAAGGTTGGTTAAACCTTCCACACCACTCGGAGCCACTCCCGACGCTGGATGATAGGGAGCGGGCTTAGATGCGAATTCCCGTCCCTCCGTGCTGTCTACAGCTGTTGCAGTTTGCTGCCACACCTCAGCGATCCATCCCATCTCAACAGTCCTATCTGAGTAGTTACTTCGACATGGTCCAGAACATGGCGGAGAATATTTAAATGATAGATAGTTGCAGACATTTACGTGCCTGGCACGTATGCCCTCAATAACATTTGGTAGTGGTGACTGTATGTTCAGCATAATTCATCAAAGACAATTCAACGTCTTGAAGGTCGACATTGCAACGCACTTGAGGCTTCACTTTGGTCCCAATTTTAACACTTCGGAGAGTCGAGGTTGAACCAAGTGAACTTCAACAACACCGTTTTACCAGACAGACATTAGCAGCTGAGCGTACAAACATCTGGTTCAGTTGCAATCATGCCTGCCAAGCTCTCCACCGACAACAAGGCAGAGAACGAGCGGCCGGCAATGCAACATTCGCGTCCGTCTCGCCACCGTGCCTCTCTTCTGAGTTTCCCCGGCGCCCCACCTCCCAGTGATGACCGGCCCAGATCCGTACATATATCTGCGGACGAATACAAGGCCATCACAGATCTCGTCGATCTAGCAAAGTCTTTCCTTGAGAAGCAACAACAAAACGGCGACGTGTCGACATCTTCAACCCAAAGCGACTCTGTGCTCGGCGTCTCGAAGGCGCCGAAGCAAAATGGTCCCCTCGACCCCTTTGGCGACAACTTTGATGCCCGGGAATGGGCTAAATCCTTTTATCGCCTCCGCTCCGACAGCTGCGAGGTACGTAAGGCCGGCGTCGCCTTTCGCAAGCTAAACGTCTCGGGCTACGGGTCCGACACTGCGTTCCAGACTACGGTGGGCAACGCGTGGTGGCTCAAGGCTGCGGGGGGCATGCGTGGCCTATTGCGTATCAAGCGTCAACAGGTGCGCATCCTGCATGATCTCGAGGGAGTCGTCAACGACGGTGAGATGCTTTGCGTTCTGGGTCCACCAGGCAGTGGCTGTTCGACCTTTTTGCGCACGATGGCGGGAGATACGCAAGGCACGCAAGTGGCGGAGGATTCTCATCTCAACTACCGCGGCGTGAGTGCCGATGAGATGAAGCGTTACTTCAAGGGCGATGCCATTTACACCGCCGAAGAGGACGTTCACTTCCCGGCACTTTCGGTAGCGGACACACTCTTCTTCGCAGCCCGCGCAAGGACACCCAGGACCCGGCCCGCGGGGCTGTCGGCGGACGAGTATGCGACGTGGGTGCGCGACGTAACCATGGCCATGCTTGGGATCCAACACACCATGCAGACACCCGTAGGCGGGACCGACGGCGACACAGTACGCGGTGTATCGGGCGGCGAGCGCAAGCGTGTGAGCATCGCCGAGGCGGCGCTGAGCTTCGCCCCGATCCAGTGCTGGGACAACAGCACACGCGGACTCGACAGCGCCGCGACAGTCGACCTTTGCAAGACTTTGCGCATCCAGAGCGATATCATGGGCATGGTGAGCGCGGTAGCCATCTACCAAGCTCCGGAAGAGGCCTACGAGCTATTTGACAAAGTCCTGGTTCTCTACGAGGGAAGACAGATCTACTTTGGAAAGACAACAGAGGCCAAGCGTTATTTCGAGAGGTTGGGATTCGTTTGTCCCAAGATTCAGACGACGCCCGACTTCCTGACGTCCATGACTAGTCCAGCCGAGCGTGAGGGCATCGTGAAGCCTGGATACGAGCAAAAGGTTCCGCGTACTCCCGATGAATTCGCTGAGGCATGGCGGACGAGTATTCACCGCCGTCAAGTCGACGAAGAACTAGACACCTACGACGCATCCTTTTCCCTGAGCAGCAGTGGCCCGCGGAGCTCGCGCACACACTTTGCCGAGTTCTTGGAGAGCAAGAAGAGCGATCAGTCGTGGATGCAGCGATGGAAGTCTCCCTACACCCTCTCGTACCCACGTCAGGTTCTTCTATGCCTGTGGCGCTCCCTCGCGCTGCTCAAAGCCTCGCCGCAGATGACGGTGATGATGCTCGTCCTCAATCTCTTCCAGACGCTCATCGTTGCCAGCGTCTTCTTCCGGCTGCCCGACACAGCTGAGTCCATGAAGTCGCGCAGCACTTTGCTGTTCACGGCGGCGCTGGTCAACGCCTTTGGTTGCGTACTTGAGGTGCCGACCTTGTACGCCAAGCGATCCATAGTCGAGAAGCATGTCAGATACGCCCTGTATCACGCTTCGGCCGAGGCCACCGCCGACTTGGTCATGAGCTTGCCGTACAAGCTCCTCAACGCCATCACGGTCAACACACTTTTCTACTGGATGTGCAATATGCGCAACGAAGCTGGATCATTCTTGTACTTCGTGCTGGTCCAGTTCGCCATGACTCTGGCCGTGAGCTTACTCTTCCGGCTCGTTGCTTCCGTCACAAAGAGCCACACGGCGGCTATGGCGCCGTCGACTATTGTGCTGCTCACGCTGGCGCTGTACACGGGGTTCGCGGTCCCGCCCATGTATTACAAGCCGTACGCTGCTTGGATTGCCACGCTCAGCCCCGTGTCGTATGGGTTTGAGGCCCTCATGATCAACGAATTCGGCAACGGGCGCAAGTTTCCTTGCAAAACCTTTCTGCCGGCTGGCCCAAGCTACGACATGGATGCTGCGAGCATGAGTATGATGGCACGGACGCGCGTGTGTGCCTCGATGGGAGGTATGCCGGGCGAGACGTTCATCAACGGGAGCGCGTACATCACTGGCGCGTTTCGATATGCGGACAGCCATCGATGGCGAAATGTCGGCATCGTCTTTGCGTTTGCAGTGGCCTACTTCGTGTTGCATCTCATTGCCACGGAGATGGTTAGCAGCTCGAAGAGCAAAGGGGAGATGCTTGTCTTCCCTAGAGGTAAAGTCCCGACGAGGCGGACTGGGGAGCCGACACGAGATGTGGAAGACCAGATCACCAAAGGGAAGACAGAAGCACCGGACCGTAGCGGCGGCCATGATGGTGATGATGAGGGCGAATTAACCATCGACCGTCAGACGGCTATCTTCCATTGGAGCAACGTTTGTTACGAAGTCAAGATCAAGAAGGAGACGAAGCGCATCTTAGACGGTGTAGACGGGTGGTGCAAGCCGGGAACGCTCACTGCCCTCATGGGCGTCTCGGGCGCCGGCAAGACCACCCTTCTCGACGCCCTCGCCTCGCGCCTATCAGTCGGCGTGGTGACAGGCGAGATGCTTGTTGATGGGTCCCCCCGAGATGCCTCCTTTCAACAAAAGACAGGTTACGTCAAGCAGCAAGACCAGCACCTCCTCACATCGACGGTGCGCGAGGCTCTGACTTTCAGTGCCGTCCTCCGCCAGCCGGCCCGATTTTCCCACAAGCAGAAGATTGCATACGTTGACAAGGTGATTGAAATTCTGGGTATGGAAGAATACGCAGATGCCGTCGTCGGCGTACCCGGGGAGGGTCTCAATGTTGAGCAACGTAAGAAGCTTACTATCGGTGTTGAGCTGGCTGCTCGTCCTGCACTTCTTTTGTTTTTGGATGAGCCTACGTCGGGCTTGGATTCTCAGACAAGCTTGTCGATTTGCACTTTGCTCGAGACACTGAGGCAAAATGGGCAAGCCATCTTGTGTACAATTCATCAGCCGTCAGCGATTGTAAGTTCTCTCCTTTTCATACTTACGCACTTCCTTCTTCCCCAATCTGCTCGCATTTGTAACACTGCTAACACGGAACAACAGCTCTTTGAGCGGTTCGACAGACTTCTCCTTCTTGCTCGAGGAGGAAGGACCGTCTACTTTGGGCAGATTGGGCGCAACGCCAAGGTTCTGGTGGACTATTTCGTCCGCAATGGCGGACCGCGACCCAAAAAGGGGAAGAATCCAGCCGAGTACATCCTCGAACAAGTCAAAGCCAGCGGGAGCGGGAAAAGCGATGTGGACTGGCCCAAAGTATGGCGACAAAGCACCGAGTATGAAGAGGTCAAGGCTCATTTGGCGAAACTCAAAGAAACAAAACACCAAGATTCAACGCAGCAGCAGCAGCAACAAGATGATCCCCCCTTCGCCGCTCCCACAATCACCCAGTTTTTCGAGGTGACCAGGCGTTTGTCCAGACATTACTGGCGCACTCCGAGTTACATTTACGCAAAGATTCTCTTGACTTTCGGCTCGGCTCTCTTCATCGGCCTCTCGCTGCTCAACCTACCCAACACGCAGGTGGGCATCACCATCCAGACCATCGCCATCTTTATGTTCCTTACAACGCACCTCAACCTGATGCAACAGATAGTCCCCATATTCGTGTCCCAACGCACACTCTACGAGGGTCGTGAGCAGCCCTCACGCACATATTCATGGGCAGCCTTTATGGGCGCGCAAATGATCGTCGAGATGGCCTACAACGCGCTCATGGCCCCGCCGGCGTTTGTGGCGTGGTACTACCTCGTCGGGCTACAGCGTAATGCAGCAGAGACAAATAACACCGCCGCACGCGGTGGGCTGGCCGTGCTGTTCATGCTTGTCTTCTTTTTGCAAGCAAGCACTTTTGCGCACATGATCGGGGCCGCCTTTGACCTCGCCGACCAGGCTGCCGGCATCGGCAATCTCTTGTTTGTCATGATGTTCATTTTCAACGGCATCCTCGGGACGCCTCCTAAGTTCTGGGTTTGGGTGTACCGCGTTAATCCCTTCACCTATCTCGTCGAGGGACTTTTGGGCACAGGGCTCGCGAACGCCAAGATCCACTGCGCCGAGAACGAGTTCCTCCTCGTGAATCCGCCCCTTGGACAGACGTGTGGCGAGTACTTGCAGCCCTTCATCGCTATGGCGGGCGGATATCTCGACGATCCGTCTGTCCTGGATAACTGCAAGTATTGCACAACGAACAATACGAATCAGGTCTTGGCAGGGGTACATGTTGAATTCAGCAATCGCTGGCGCGACTTGGGTATTTTGCTTGCGTACATCTTCTTCAACGCTATCGCTGCTTTTGGGATATATTACATCCGCGTGCCCAAGCCCAAGAAAGATAAAACCAAAGCATCACCATCAACATCATCATCACACCAGGATGGCAGTAACTTAGAACTTCCTCCCAAGTTCCCCATGGAAGAGTCAGAGAAACAAGCGGACAGGTCTTTACAGGCCACGCGTGCCGGCAAGGTTTTGGGATCAATTCGTTCATCTATCCACGGCAGCATGCAGGGGCTCGGAGGCAGTGGAAAGAGATACTGGGATGATGACATGGAGAACGCCGACGATGCTCAAATAATTGGCAAGGAAGCAGAGTTGGGATATTTGAGTGAGGGCGAAGAGGGGAACCAGGAGGTCGATATTCGTGATTTCACTATGCAAAGGTCACCTGTGACTCCTCAATATTGGATTTAGTGGCAGGAGGCTCATGTGCTTGGTTGGAGTCATGGCCTAAATTGTACCGTCATCTTGAAAGACATATCTTGAAACAGCTATTCTCATTTGGATTGAGTACTGATGGTACAGCTTACATACACTAGCTAATATATTTCTGGTCCATCGTTATAATGCATGGCTTTCTACGTGAATAGAACCTCACAAGGACTGGGACTTGGACGTTGTAGCACAGGGGAGCCAAAATGTGGAAGATTACTCCACGAAGCACCGAGATCATCGCAGGGAGTTGTTCGCGCGTCTGATGTCGAAAACACAAATGAAGAACTGGTCGTTGGACATGTTTTCAAACGAAAAAGCAAGAAGATTGATTCAACAAATCTGGTACCTACTTAACGTACTAATAACTACTATCCGTGCCAGTTACACGATCCTCCCTCAACCGACACTCAATCACATTCCCCAGACCACGACAGATCCACACCTTGACAATCTTCAAACCAGACGCCTTGATAACCCTATCCAAGTCTTGAAAAGTCCTCTGGCGACCGTTGGGACTAGCAGTTAAGACAAACCCTGCAATGAGCCCCATGGCCTGGAATTCTCCGTAATTCTTCAACAACGGGGCAGGCGCATCGGGAAGCAGAGCGTCGCCGCACGTCGGGTGCATCATGTACTCGCCAATAAGCAGACGCGACTTTCCAGGCGCCATGGCGTTCCTGATGTGCGTGAACATGGTGGTCAAGTCTTCATCCTGCCAGTCTACAATGACCGACCGGAACCAGTACACGTCGGCGCCCTTGACGGGATTCTCATTGAAGAAGTTGTGAGGAGTGAGTTTGACCGCGCCCGATGTCAAGGCCTGCGGGTCCGTCTTCTTCCAGTGTGCTGTGGCGTGTGCGATCATGCCGGGCTGGTCCTGGACGATGCCGACGAAGTCGTTCCTCTGGCTGGGGAAATTTGTACGCAAGGCCTGGATCGAGCTGCCGAGTCCACCCCCAACGTCGACGATCACGGCGCCGTTCCGGAGGGTGGCGTTCCAGGGGTACCCCCGTACATCGGTCAGCCCGTGAAGATACTCTCCCAGCGAAGCGAGCCAGAGGTCGAAGCAGTCACGCCACTCAGGGTGCGCGTTGAGGTATTCGAACTGGCCCATGCCCTTACCGATGCTCTTGGCAAACGCCGAGTCTCGCGGCGCGTAGCTAGCGCAGAGGACGGGATCCTTGAGCAGGCCAGGCAGCACATCAGCCGTTGGAAAGAGGAAGGAGGCGTAGCGGACAGAGTTGGTGAGGCGTTCATCTGTAGCGAGGGCCGTGGACGCCTCGTCGTTTGCAAAGACGTTAAGGGCCGTCTCGGCAAAGATGTGGTGGGAGCAGAGGGTCCGCATTACAAAGCCCAGCTTGCTCGCATCGACGATGCCCGTCTTGGAAGCGAGAGCGTCAAGCGTCATGGGGCCGTTGGTTGCCAGGAGTTGGGGTATCCCCCACTCGACAGCCATGTGTAGCGCACGAGATACAAAGTAGCTATGAGCCAGGTGGCCGAGACGCCATTGGGGTGTCAAGACGGCCGCCTCCAGGGATGCTGTGGCGGCAATGATGCGCTTGCGGGCTTCCTCCGCCTTGGCGGTTTTCGGGATTCGAATATCTGCATGATTTGTCGTGGTTCCATGTCCGTTGCTGACTGTAGACTTACGAGCCGAAGAGGATGCGAGCTCGGCGATGAGGTCATTAGTTGAAGTGGTTAAGACGAACAGAACCGAGCGGAGGTATGTGATTTGTTCATTCTGTTCTGCGATGCCGATAGCCATGTTAACTGAGGATGACGATTGTCTTTTCCTTTTACTTGCTGACGTATTAGTATTGCGTATCACGCTTTTTTTTCTTCTTTTTCTCTCTTTTCTTTTCACCTGCTTCCCTCTTAATGCCGGGGTATTACTTGCAATTGGGTCTGTAAGTTGAGGTATTATAGGTCAGGGGTGGTGTTGATAGGAAGTTCTGCGGGTTTCTGGCTCGGCACTCCTTGTGCTCTGGTATGAATGACGTTTTTCTTGAGAGGGATATGAGTAATAGTCCCAGGTTTGAGTGATTTCATTACAGGGGGCCTTGGGCTTTGATATTATAAAGGGCTGTGATGGTTGTGATGAGGGACTTTGAGTCAGTTCCTTAAGCTTCGTATTCGTGCCCGGTGGTCGGTTATCATACGAGCTCGGCTACCATACGAGAGTAGAGATGACAGCGGTCCTGCTATAAGTGCCGATTGTCCGAACGCAAAGTCTATTGGATTTACTGTTTTTACACCGTGTTCTCACGAATCAGGATTCACTGTGCTCTGGTTGTGCACATTACGCCATGGCCTTGTCAAAACTGTCATGTCTTTAAATCTTCATGTTGGGAGAAGATGAAAATGGCATGTCGCTCAATACTCCTATGCTTCACGTTGTTGAAAGGGCCGCGCGGGCAGATTATCTCTTCCAGTCCGCCCCGGCCAAGGCGTTGGAAAAAGCGGACTCCGACGCCGTCGGGGCCGATTATTCAAAGGCATTTCCGTAGGAGACCTACTATACGGGGAGATCCCCGCCTTGCATGAGGAAAGCGTTCTCACATGTGTCAAGGTTAGGGCCCGTGGACCCGTCACGCCCGTCAACCTTACAAACTAGATACTTCCCAAACTCTAAGCGAACATCCCACTAGTTCGTCGAGATGGCCCTTCCGCCCGAACAAGAATCTTACCTTCCGCGTGTTCCGCATGAAATATGTAGTTTAAACTTCAAGTCCAGCTCTGTCAGGAATCACGTCATATCGAGATTGCCCATCATCCGGCCTTGATTTCCCATGTCTTGAACAGCCCTTCACCCTTGACCTCGGGAACCCAAATCTATCTGATCAATAATAGGTTTGGCTATACCGCGCAAATTGTACGCTTTCGCATTCGCTTTCCGAAAACGACCTAGCCTCTATAGAGCGTTGCTTTGTCTCAACCACAACGACGATTGAGATTCCTAAACAGGCAACCCATTGTCAACTTGAAGCATTCGACACATACAGGCCCAAACAACAGTGACCCAAGTAAACTCCAACGTATGGAGCTTTTGGTGACTCGGGGCCCCCGAAGAACAGAAGTGACCATCAAAGCGGGAGAAAGGCAACTTTAGTACGGATAAACGCCAGACTCAGAGTTAGGATACCAAATTTGGACTTCAATTAGCTTCAACATGGAAATTCACCACCCAACGATGGCCCATCAAGCCAATGGAACCACCAAGAGGAACATCTACAACGAAGTTGACGCTTCTTCTGCCCCTTTTACTTCCACTTCCAAAGGAGGTCCTCTCGTCTCCTCATGGCTCCCCACTCTCCGTCACACCCTTTCCTCACTCTTACACTGGACGGGCTCCTACTCAACCCACGTCCAGGACGCCCATCTCGCCTTTGTGCGTGCAGCCGTGATTCCTCGTCTCAAGCAGCCACCTACCGCGGCTGACAGGCAGCACTACATACTGACACACAACCAATCACCTTACGAAGCAAGCGTTGCCTTTTCATCTCCAAAAGGGGCCAAGGTGCGATTTACGGTGCAGCCCTTGGTGGATCCCAGCCCCGAGCCCGCGGGCAATGACCCCTTAGGGCAGAAGGCACTACGTGAGAAGCTGGAGGGTCTGGCGTCTGCCTGCCATGCGGATCGTATCTGGCTAGATGCCTTTGTAGACTCTGTCCTCCTTACTGCCGAAGAGGAGGCAGGCTTGCTCGAAGTGGAGGCTGATGGTGCGCTGCCGCGACAAATTTGCTATGCTGGATTCGATCTCGAGTCCGATGAGAATGCGAACATCAGCATGAAGGCGTACCTTTTCCCTCAACTCAAAGCGCTCGCAACGGGCCGGTCGCTGGTGGACATCACCGAGTCCGTTGCAACACGCCTTGCTGAAGGCGACGAGGCAATGTTGGCCGCATGGGGACTACTCAAAACTTTTCTCGTCTCCCAGGGCGAGGACAAGATCAACATCTACTTCCTCGCCATCGACTGCCTGGCCCGCAACAAGAAGCCCCGCTTCAAGGTCTACGTCCACACTCACGCCAACTCGCTCGCGTCAGCCCGTAATGTCTTCACCCTAGGCGACCGGCTTCCTGCTTCCTCGGCCGACTTCCTCCCACAAGTCTGGCCCTTACTCATGGACATGGAAGACGTTTCCTCGGCCGACATGGACGGCCTGGAAAAGCCGCTCAATGAGCCTGACAGCAAGTATTGCGGGCTCTGCTTCGCCTTTGAGATAGTCCCGGGAAAGACGGTCCCGCAGGTCAAGATGTACGTGCCCATATGGCAATATGCCCGTGACGAGGCCGGAGTTGTGGAGCGCTATGAGCGTATACTCAAGACGCAGGGAATGATGCCTGGAGAGTACGACTTTGGAGCTGCTGTTCGAGACGCCTTGTAAGTGTTACCCCTTGTCTCTTCATCGAGGCGCTGAACGAGCGTATGAGTGTGCACGCTGACTCGTGATTCCTCTCCACCTAAAAAGCGGCAAAAAGAGAGATGTTGGTCTGCATACCATGGCATCGGTTTCCTCTTCTAGTAAGGGCGTGGGGTTCAGCGCCTATTTTGGACCGAGGTTTTGGGAATGAGCTTCATTGGTCAACTACGTATGAATCTAGTTAACTTATTTTCGTACGAGGATGGAATAGTTTCTTTTTGGAAAACAACTTGATTTAGCCTTTGAAATTCTTAAAATGATGCAACATAGTGCAACACATGCGTCGGGCAAAGCTTTGGTACATGTGACTCATTCACACCGTATTGTATTATTGAATCAGGAAAGTGTAGCAAGACTTGATTTGTTATTATAGACCAGCTCAAGTAAAATCACTAGATAATGTCGAATAATCACCTCCAACCTTATAGGCAGTGCAATGTCAAAAAATATGTCTCACATGAGACCCTACATGTTTGCGGGGCGCCACCTTGACCCAAAGCGGATGCTTGTCCCAAATACCGTAACTCTTCTGGTCCAACCAGTCAAAGTCAGCGTCAGCCAGTTCAAGGTCAAAGTTATACAGTAGACTGGCAATGATGAGTCTCATCTCGGGGTACGCAAGACTACACGAAAGATTAGTCAATGGCTTCCACTTCGGGCACAAATATCTGAGAGAAGAGATGGAAGTCAAGGTAGAACTCACTTCTTGCCAATACAATCTCTCGGCCCCGCCGAAAAGACCTTGACACAATCCCTCCGGTCACCAGCATACTCGGCAGGACGGTCCTTGTCGTCCAGCCACCGCTCTGGCACAAACTCGTCAGGGTCGAAAAAGTTATCAGGATGATGTGCAATCGCGTACAGCGAGATATCCACACGCGTGTCCGCCGGCACGTAGCGCCCGCAGACAACACGGCCTCCAGTAGGCACCATCCGCGGCATCGGCGTCGGGGCAGGCGGGTATAGCCGCATGGCCTCCTCGATACACGCGTTGAGGTACGGCAGCTTCCGTAGGCGAGTGAAAGTCATGTCCGTCTCTGGATCCTCGATGGCGGCATCGAGCTCAGCGCGCAGAGTAGCCATCTTGGGCGGGTGCGTGAGCAGGAGGTAACTCAGGGCCGACGTGGCAGCCGTGGTGGTCTCCGTGCCGCCAATCATGAAAGTCGCGGCGTTGGAGTACATCTCGGCTCGAGAGATGCCCGGCTTCTTCTCGCTGCCGCTGTTCTGCATGATCATGGACCAGATATCACTGCCGGAGTCGTCACCGCGGTCCAGCCGCTTGTCGACGCGGTCTGTTGAGAAGCGGTTGTGTCGGGCGCGACGCTCGCCGCTGCCGCCCCAGATGTATTTCAGAAGCAACGGCCCCAAAGGAGCATGCCATCCCATCATGGTCATGCCAAGCGTGACTGTCTTGATGGTTGAGTATGTGTCACGTACCCACTGGCGCGCTGACTGGTCGCTCTCGAGCATGCCGAGGGGCTCGCCATACATGAGGTCGCCCATGATGTCAAAGGCGAGGTAGCTCAGCCAAGTCATGAGATCGACGCGGCCATCACGATGAGAAGAAGCAGAAGCAGCAGCTGGCTCCGCGTTCTCATCGGCCAGCTTGCTCATCAAGTTGCGAACATGGCCCTGCACGAGGCTCTCCTGCTTGAGCACGGCACGGTCGGAAAAGGCGTGCGAGAAAAGACGCCGCTGCCGCTGGTGGTCTGTGTCGTTCTCGGCGCGCACGATGCCCTTCTCGGGGGCCGCCATGTCCGGTCCCAGTCCGACGTAGTCCTTTGGCATGTCGCCACCTCCTCCTGCCTTGGCGTAGATGTCGTGCCAGGCATCAGGGTGGCTGTAGCTCAGCTCGTTTGGGCCGATGCGCACAACGTGGCCGTACTGTTTGTGGAGGAACAGTGGCCAGCTGTGGTTGGTACCGTGGGCGCGGTGCCATAGCCATGGGATGGTAGTGATGCGTGCGAGTAAGGGGCCTGGGTATCCTGCCAGGGGGTGGAGGGTAAGGTAGTAGATGGTGCGTAGGACGATAAGCCCGAGAATGGCCGGGCCGAGGGTCCAGAGAAGTCTCTGAAGGTCCGCCAGGTTGATTAGGTGAATGTTGGATGGAATGATGTCGAGAAACATGATGACCTCCAGTTGTTAGTGAGTGGGGAGCTCTATACCGAAGTTCCAAAGGACGTGCTGGTTCAACTTGTTCTCTTCTCGCTTTTTGACTTTCCTTTGATCTGGCTCCTACGTGTGATGGTTAATGTCCGAATCTCCGGGGAAGAGGACCGATCTGAGGAGAGAGAAATAATGAAGACTCAAAAGAGGCTGTCGTCACTGTCCGAGTCCAGACTCTCCAATATGAGGGGTGAAAATGTCAAGTGAAGCTGATATGGCTTGGGTAGTTACTAAGACCACAGCAAGGCGGAAACCGAGCATCCCAAAAAAAGGATTTCCCCAACGGGCAACTCATATAATCGATAGACTCAACCCCCGACACCCAAAAGTGTACTGTGTCGTGATTTTTTTTTCGCATTCGCAACGTCCGAGGGTCCCGAAGTAAAGGGCAGGATGCTTTTTGACGTAGCCGTGTGCCTGAAGGGCCGACAGCTTGAGCTCGGAGCTGGCACGGGGAGGTTCGGTAGAGGTTCCGCTGGGACAAGTAGCTAGGTTCTTCTGAAGTCGACCAAGAGAGCTTTGAAAGGCTGGAAGCTTTCTCGCATAATTAACCCTATGACGGAATCTGACATTATCATAGGAGAATAATTTTTCTTAGGTTCAAACTCTAAGGTCTTTAAACTTGGCGGAGAGGTTGCGCCCAGATGCGCCGTCATTCTGCGCTTGGACGAGCGTGTATTCGTATTCTAGAGAACCATAGGTGACTTAATCAGGCACCGTAGACCCGGTGGTGCACGGTGTATAATCGTCCTGGCTACCCAAAGGGGCTAGTATAGATGGAATGATCGGACGGTTGTCAACCACACCGTCGGGGCACTTGCCGAACAACAAGATATTCTGCTTTGCACCGCCGATCCATCATGCCGGATGTCTGCTCTGCCCGGGTATGAGGCCATCAAAAAGGAATGCCGCCTATAGAATAAACGCCGGTTCGGTTGGAAATATCGTCTGAATACGAAACACTTTCGGAATTAGAACCAATTTGTGAAGGTACCTTTGAGGTTATTTTCGAGTGGAGGCCGCAGGCTCGGTGCCGCAAGCTTCCAAACGCCGTAATAGGCATTATGCAACAAGATTGAGGGAGAATGTCTCTCTCCTAGTGTCCCTGTAATACATTTACATATATTTACAGACTTTCCTATTCCGAATATTCCTGATAGACCGACAATCACAACAGCTTTCAGTTGTATGCTTAATGAATCACGAAGTCGACGTCTTTTGCCTCACATTTTGGTGATCACTGATCTGGAACCAGTGACTTCGCCTCTCTCTTCATCTTGTTGTAACTACACTTACTTATACGTTGTTCATCAATATCTTTCCCCCCCCCCCCAAAGTTACTTACTATGTCTGTCTATCAAAGACCTTCAACGCCACCCTCGGCTCCCATTTCTCCCATGCAGTGTTCCTTTAAGGAGAAACCACAACAAGATGTAATCAAGCACAAAATCTCTTCAATCTTTCTCAATGTGCCCCAAACATTCTCAGCTGGAGGCATCATCACGCCGCCGGAAACCCCGGCCCAGAAACGACAACACGCCACAAGCGAATCTTACGCAACACTAATCGACTGCCCCATCTCCAAGGCCAGCTTTCTGCTCGCCCAGGCATCCCTGGCAACGGCGCTGGCCGGAGGCACGTCATCAACGACAGAATTCAAGTTCCGGGACCCCGAGGCCTTGGGAGCGGAAACGGGGACGGAGACACGAACACGAAGACTCCGTTTCGGCACGGGCCTCGATGGGTGCTTTAACACCTCCAGGGGCTTCCTTGGATGTCAAGCAACGCCTCCGAGCAACGTCACCACCCGTAATATTCGTAATGCTCCAAAAAGTTTGGACCAAATCCAACGTTTGCCAGAGTCCCTGAAAGCGTGGGAGGTGGTTCACGGAAATTTGCCCCGTCTACTCCGCGCACGACGGGTGCGTCATGCCGTTGACGCCCTGCGCGAGAACGCGGCTGTGAGTGGCAAAAATGCGTGGGATGACTTGGAACAGCGTCATCTGGCGCGAGCTGCGCTCGTGTTGAGTGCGCTGGCTCACGCTTACATGTTTGGCGAGGAGCAAGACAAAAGCAAAGAAAGTGAGGGGCGATCTCAGGCACCGCGCCATGTTCTCGATCCGTGGGAGAGAGTTTGCACGGCGTTGGGGAGAAACCTGACTGGGCGGGTAAGTACACAAAGTGACATGTTCGAAATGGCAGAAGCTAACTCACCACAGGTACCCGCCGACGATGTCCTCAACAATGCCCTAGGAAATCCCGCATTCAACCTCAGCAGCGCCTACTTCGGCCTCCCAGAGGAACGTCTCTCCTCAGGACTCCAAGGCACAATGGAAGGCATCTTCGCACCGGCCCTCTCCGCCATGGCCCTCGCGCAGAGCGGCGTGCTGGCAGATCAGCCAGATCAAGTCACGCACTGCCTCGAGAGCCTGGCGGCCAACATTGTCAAATGCGCCAACGTCTTCGAGTCCATGACTCTCCGCGACGCGGCCACCTTTGACCCCGTCGTCTGGATCAAGACCTACCCAGCCATGGGCCGCGCCGTCACCCCCGGCGAACTGGGTAACAGCGGCGCGGATACGCCGCTCTTTCACGCGCTCGACATCTTTATCGGCCGCCGACACGTCAAGGGTGACTTGACAGGGATGCAGAACGACCGCAAAGCCACGCTACCGGCCAACATTCGCGCCTTTCTGGATGCCCTCGGCGACGGTGCGGGCAGCGTGAGAGACTATGTCGCGGCGTGCACCGCCCGTGCTACGCACCATCTTTCCCCGGAAGAGCGGTCGCAATACCGCCATCTCGAGGCGGCGTGGGACGGGCTTCTGCAGATGTACGTTTGGTTCCTCGAGAGACACCGCGTCAAGGCCATTGGCGTCACGGGCGTGTCGCTGAATACGGGGCGGCACTCGACGAGCAGTGGCGTCAAGAGCGGTGACCAGTGCAAACATGCTGGCTCATCAATGGCACCAGGGGAAGGAAAGGGGAAGCCAAAGATGCGTCCCGAGGCTATGCTAAGCATGCAGATGAAGGCGGGCATGGCGTCGCGGCTGGGCGGCCGGCCTCTGTGGCAGGATGCGCGTATCCAGTCGCAGACGGTGTACGAGGGTAGTACGGTGGTGGAAGTGAGATTGGATGCCAAGCTGCCTCTCGAGGCGGGCGATCGAGTACAGGTCTGGCCGCCGAGGAAAAGGAGAAACGCCAGCAGTTCGCACCAGCGACGGTCACGAGCTGCCACCCCTCCTGAAGACCATGAGGTGTCTTCAGACGAGAACGGCGACGATGGAGATGATGAGGCCGAGCCGAGATTCTACTCAATCGCCCGTGTCACGCCAGACTTGGAGGGAGGCATCGCCATCACTCTGACAGTCAGTCAACACTCGCCCCAGGGCCTCGTCTCCTCGTTTTTGAGCACCGCAGCCCAAGGCACACACCTACGTCTCCGCCCATGGCCCAGTCTGCGTTTCCGCCAGCCTCGCGATCTTTCCGCACCTCTGGTCCTCGTCGGCCAGGGCAGCGGCATCGGCCCCTTGGTAGGCTTCCTGCACGACCGGGCGGTATGGGCACAGCAGCGCCAGCTTGGCGACGGCGAGGTGGGTGAGCTGCTCCTTGTGGTCGCCGCCAAAACACGCCGCCACGTCCCCTGTCAACTCCACAGCCTGGAACATCTCACCAAGATCTTGCCATTGACCGTCGTTCTGGCCCTCAGCCAGGAGACACACCACCTCAGGATCCGCGGTGGGATCCGGACTCAGCTTCCCGAGGGGGAACGGCGCGTGACTCGCCACTTGGTAGCGTACCGGGACTCCGTTCGTCGTCTTGTGAAAGAAGAGGGCGGCCATCTCTTTGTCTGCGGCAGCTCCGACTTTGGGGCCACGGTAACACGTGGTCTTGAACTGGGTCAACCGCAGCAAGAAGACCAACAAACACAGGGACACGATGAGAACAGCTACACGCAGATCCCCTCACCACCCGCGCACTGGGAAAGACTCCACCAGGATCTCTTCACGGCCGTCAAAAGATGTACCAAACCACGAGCGCCGTCTTCTTCTAGCCCCTCAACCACCTTGCCCATCATTACCCCCTCCGAGCTCGCAACCCACAACTCAATCACCTCAAGCTGGGCCGCCATCGACGGAACAGTCTACGACCTGACGCCCTTCCTAACCATCCACCCGGGCGGACCAAAGACCCTCCTCGAGTCGGCAGGCACCATCGCCGATGTGCGCTTCGCCGAAACACACGGCGGGCCGCACGCCCAGGAAATCAGGGGCTATCTGCAGCAGTACGCCATTGGGCGTCTGCCTCCACCCAGGTGTCCCAGAGACCTCAGTACGCTTCAAAGAACGACGTCAAAGCTCACCGATGCCTTGGTGAGGATCCAAAACGCCCTCACTAATAACACCGCCTTTGACGCGAAACGCGGGCCTGTACCTGTTTACGTGTACGAGGATGCCTTGCTCGTATTCGCCGATGGTCTAGATGGCGTGATGGCTATCCTATCAGATGTTGCTTCGGACGATCAGTATGAAGAAGCCTCGGAGCTGAAGGAAACCGTAGCCGACACACAAACGCTGCTAAGAAAGGCCTTCTCCGATCTGAAAGACGGTTGTAAGCGTTACATGCAAGCCGCGGGCTCCAACGGCTCTGATGCCTTGCTCGATGAGAGCGAGGGTCTGATTCAGAAGCTGCATAAGGAGCCTGTCAACAAGATCCACGCGGCTATCAATGCTTGCAAGAAGGGTCTCGGCGAGATTGAGTGTCTGAGTCTGGCGGAGGCAGATGGTAGTGACGAGATTTGTGATGTCGTGGAGGAGTTTTCTCTTACTCTCGCTACTCTGGCCAAGAAACTTGCTTCTTGTCATGGCTCTGGCCGAAGAAAGTGACAACGCGGAGCTCGAGCAGCGGACTACCTGTCGAGAGGAGAATGTTTGCGCAACCCATTCTGCGATGCCGAGCGTTGATGTTTGAGCGTGTTGAATGCATTGAATACAATAAGCCTTGACTTTAGCGGAGCTATTGAGCGTTCTTGATTAGATGTGTAGAGTTCACCATAGCCTTTTCTATTCGTTAAATTATGGATTCATACTACTTTTTGCATTTGTTCAGCTTTTTATTCCTATATGACCACGAATATGCTCCGTCTCTTTACGGCTTTGTTGGGATGTTGCCACCGTGGTACGCATGGCTTACTACTTTCAGTCGTTCCCAAGGCCACGCTTCGAAACCGAACGAATATATCTACAGAAGTAAACTCGCAACGCTACGCTAGAAGCTTTTCGCTCTACCTCCAAACCACTACAAAGCCCTCCCAACGTACCTCCTCTTCCCCTGCCTCCTCGTGATCGGCACCCTCGGCTCATCCGGCCCCAACCCAATCAACCTCCGCCAGTGAAAGTGCAACGGATTCTCCTGACACGGCGGGATCCTCTCATACCCAAACGGCGCAGCCTCCAAAAACTCAAGCGGCCCCGTATCCGGCTCCGGCAGATTCTGGAACCAGCGCAACGAGACATGGAACCGCGACACGGGCATCTTGTTCCGCCCAAACTGGTGCAGCGGCTCAAACCACTCCTCAAAGGGGGTCGGATAGCGCGCGTAGTAGGGGTACGCCCAGATCCGGAGCTCCTGTAGGCGCGGGAGCTTTTCGGCGGCGGCGGATGTCCATGTGTCGTTCCATTTGGTTCTTTCGGCGATGACTTCGTCTTCTTCGGGGTCCATGTATGTCTCTATTGGGGCTCGCCATGTGAAGTGGACCTTTTTGATGCGGGATAGGGAGGTTGTGGATGTGGTGCCGAGGAAGCGGGCGAGGGCGTCTGTGTTGATGAAGGAGAAGGTTGTGTCGTTGTAGATGGAGTCCACTGCTTCTTGATGCATGCGCTTGCAGGTGAGAAGGATGGCCAGGAACGGACTGAACTCCTTGACGAGAATCTGACGTTGTTTTCCCTTGGAGCCATTCTTTGACTTTTCCTCATCGTCTTGCAGCGGGAGTTGCTCAAGTTCTCGCAGAATAGGCGGCTCTTCCTCACAAGTCCAGTGATTACACCACGACGAAACGATACGGAAGCGCCAAGTATTGATCGTCTCTTTCTCCTCCGCGGATCCCGGTCCGACGCCTTCCTGTAGTGTTGACGGATCCGCAGGCGGCGTGTTGAGAACGCGGGAGAGCTCGGTTTCCCGGATGTCCTCGGCGTCCAGGTCGGCGATGCATCGGCAGTGGGAGAGAGGCGCTAGAGGGGATGCACTTGATTTATACACGTGTTGAATTGGTCCGGCGGCTTGCCATAGGTGGCTGTATATGTTTTGACGGATCTCGAGGGGCAGAGCTGAGAAGAAGGTTGACTGTGGTTGTGAATGCGGTGCGGTTGGAGGCTCATGCACGTCTGTGGTCGCAGTCTCGGCTGACTGAGCATTCTCACCATCATTCTCCAGTTCGGTCATTATTGCGACTGCCGATTGAGACGATTTATGAGTGTTACGCAGTCGAAAAATGAGATGCAGTGAATAGTATCGCGAGCAAGATGAAACTACCCGAATCTGAGGTGAGATGATGCCGTGACATTAAAAGCGTTGACCACCACCACGACGACAAACACCCCCCCCTCCTCCGATCCTTTTGGTGAGGGTCCTCCCCGAACAGGGCTTAACGTCGCTTACGACATTTGTACTCATCCAATAACGATAAGGCTGGTTCCTGAATTACGGATGCCTATTGCATCAAAGTTTTCCTCTCATTCAACCAACACATGAAAGAATACAACCATCTTGACATTTGTTGCATCTTGCGATGAACGACCGTTGTCAACGTCAGCAGTTTCAACGAGATAGAGAGAGAGAGAGAGAGACAACAAGGTTTTTTTCCACAAAGTACACAAGCAACATCACGAAACCATTACGTTACCCTGATGCCCCTCGGTGGAGTTTACAAATCTACGGCAAATGATTGGCCAATTCGACGATCTGTTTGGGTCCTTGGTCTTTGTCTTATCCTCCCCCCCCC